>JAPYYQ010003840.1:0-10494 GCA_030522585.1 Anagyrus pseudococci
AACCTAATGTATGCTCCAAAAAAATTCTAAAATGTATTTTAAGCCTGTAGCATTTAGGGCCGCTAAATCTAACAGTTATTTGAAAATCACCCATATACTTTTGAGGTTAAGTGGAGCGCTACTACCATAGAGATATAAGGATAGAGGGCACAAGGGGTATATGCTACCTGTAAGCGCGAGCGATACGGCCTAAGAGAGAGACAGATGCCGAGAGGGAAAACTATCTCTCTCTAGCTGAAGCATGCGATTGGCTGTTCCGCCGACCAGCCCGCGCCCCTCCAGTCTCTACAGTTTGCAGGTTAGACTGTCTCGCGCCGCACAACAGCTGGGATGGAGGGGGGGAGAAGCAGTCAAATGAAAACAATTTATTTGACATTAAATGATGATAAAATTGATTCAGAAGTGTCGGGATGCACCCCAATCCTTCTAAAACCATTACAGGTAAACCAAATTCATGCTCAAGCCCACATCTCTAACGTAAGCCCCCTGGGGATAACAACTTAAATATATCGTTTGTACAACGGTATACGATGGATGTGATAGCCGAGCGGTCTAAAGCTTACATTCTGCGTACAGTAGGACGTGAGTTCAAGACTCGCCCACGATTTTTTTTTTATGTAAAAATTGGGTATTTTAATGTAATATAACTTATTATTTATTTACTTCGGGTGAGGCGCTACGCTTCTCTCGCACCAGGACAGTAATATACTATTTTTTAATCGCTCTTGTGTATTTACAATGTATTGTTTTGACGTTTCGGGGTTACGTGTAACTTATGTGTGAAGTACGCGGCTAATCAGGGGCTACCAAAATTTCGTAGTCATTTCGGTCGCAAAAGTCGCGCTTTCTTGCGTAAAATTAGTCTCGAAAGTGCGTACTTTCGGGCCAGGAGGAAGAAATAGTACATTACGCAACAAGGGAGGTAAAGTAAAGAATGTCTCAGATCTCATGAAAATTGCCTCAGATCTCGTGACAATTTTCACGAGATCTGAGGCTTTCTGCCGACGCAGGAATGAAAAATCGTATACGCAACACGGAAGGCAGTAAAGAAGCCTCAGATCTCACGAAAATTGTCACCCGAGGCTTCGCCTCGGGTGACAATTTTCGTGAGATCTGAGACTTTCTTTACTTTACCTCCCTTGTTGCGTTCTCAAAATGCTGTACTACAGTAGCTCTCAACAAGTATGAATTTCGTCGTTCTTGATTAGCAGCGTTAAGTTTGTAATATACTATATAAAATATACTAGAAATTCTGCTTGTACAGTATGAATCAAAGATACATCATCAAATATTCACCAATTGTTCTTTGCCACATAACTTCAACTACATTTAATACAAATTATTATAGACTTTGTAAGTAGCATTAAAAGTTTGCTTGAGACATTTTTCAGACGTATAAATGTATTTAATTTTGTAACTTTATAGTAGAACATAAATTTTATTAGGAAATAAAGTAAATAATTATCTAACTGTGTTAAGCACAGATGCAGCAAATATTTGTTGCAAAATGCGGGGTATGTTTTTCAAGTCCATGCATTCAAATGCCGTTCCCGAAGGCATTCTTTTTATCAATCTGAAAAATATTGATGCTCATTACTTCAACTTAATTTTGATATATTATTTACATCTCGTAATTTTTTCTAATTTATATATATTTATATTTTACCTTGAAGCTTGGTCCCCTAAAGAACCAATAAATATAGCGTAGGCCTTTACATTTGATTTAGATGTTAAAATTTTTGTTAAAGATTCCGGTCTTATTCCGTATCGTTCTAAGTTAGCATCTGAAAATATTACAACAATAGCTTCATCAGTATCCTCTTTAGCTACTGTAGATATAGCATTTTTAGCTGCTTCTAAGGTATAGTCACCAGAAATGCAAAACTGGGCATGTGCATGCATTTTCTGAAAAAATGTAAAAAGTCTTTTTAATGTTTTAGAAATTGATATTTTTTAGCGGATTATTACATAAGGTATCTTTAGAATTATGTATACAAATTTTTTTAAACACGAAATGTCTTCGATTGAATAATATCAAAGCTTCTTAAGCACTGGGAAAAAAATTTCATTGAATCAATGAAATGTTTAACTGCATCCTGTCAATAAAATGTTTAGTTAAATCAACAAATATTTTGTAGACCTGAAAAAATATTTTTTTGAAGAAATATTTTAAAAATCAACAATATTTTTCTAAAGAAATATTTCTTCAAAACTACAAAATATTTGTTAATTTAACTAAATATTTTATTGGTACCATGCAGTTAAATATTTCATTGTATCGGTGAAATTTTTTTCTCAACGTGGAAATAACTTCAATTTTACTTTTTACAAGCAACCTGTTCAACGTTTTTTCGTCCGGAAATTATCGCGCTGTTGACTAATATTGTACTTTTTAGATGAGAGAAACTTCTTAATATTAATAGACTTGATTTTTGTCTACTTTTAAAAGCATTTTCACAAGCCTTGTAAACGAATATTTTCTCTTATTCAAAACTCACGTTGGAATACATCAAAGAAAAAAGAAGATGCTTATATTTAAAATGAGCTGCATAGAATTAGAATGTTTTTTAAAATAAATTATCGCTCCGATAATGATTTCCTTTGATAGAACAATAATGCATATTTCTTTTTATGGAGCAAAAATACGTGCTACTTTTATTTTCAAGGAGTGGCAATATACTCCCTAAAACTCAATGCAAATATTTCATTTGGATTAATCAGTGACTAAACACTTACAAATTAATGATTATACTGTGGGTTTTAATACTCTAATGGGTTTAGTACATATTCACGAAATTCTCTGAGTCACTGATTCAGTATTAGGGGAATACTTTGCACTGATAAAGTTTTAGATAGTAACAGAGTACTTTATTCTGAAACTATTATACTTCATGTATTCTTAATAAATCTGTTGGTAACTTGTTTTTAATTACTCATGTAGAAATTATTTTTTGTTGAAAAGAATATCGTAAAAAATTATCTTCAATTTATGAGAATTACGAGAATTATGAGAATTAATAATCCTTTATGATTACGTAATAAAACACTTTTATTTGTGTTGTAATTGGTTTGAGTAGATTACGTGATTTACGCAAGGTAATGTAAAAGTTAAAATTTTTAAATTGCAACTGACAGAGATTGACAAAAATGTCGAAGTAATAACATAGAGGTGTGAAGCGCATCTACTAAGCCTTAACTCAAAAAATCCTGAACCGAACCTAGGCTAGATAACATCCAACTTACTATTGGAACCGTGTTTTTTTTTAAAAACTTCCTATTTTTGCTTGTGTCATTTGCAATTGTTAATAAAAAAATTATTGAAACGAATAGATAAAAAAGTTGTAATTTTAAAAAACTGAGTGGCAATCGATTCTATGGGCAAAATCATGGCAAAAATGTTACATTTTTTCCTCAGGCCCCAATTTGTTAGTGTATTAAGGCAATAAACAAATGCATTACAGGTGAAATTGTGAGTCGTTTTCGTGATAGTTTGAAGAATGTATTTGTTTATTACTTTTTACACTAACAAATTGAAGTCTGAGGAAAAAATGTTAGTTAGTACATTTTTTTCATGATTTTTCCCGTAGAATCGATTGCCGCTCTCAGTTTTTTAAAATTACAACTTTTGTATCTATTTGTTTAAATAATTTTCTTTTCGATTCTCAGTGCGCAAAGTTATTAGCAGAACGTAGCTTTGCGCACCTTGTGTCGAAAAATTCGGTTTAATACAGCACGAGAAAGGGATTCTTGGCTCGTGTGAATATTTCACCCTCGCTTCGCTCGGGCGAAAACGTCACACGGGCCAAGAATCTACTTTCTCGCACTTGTATCGAAAAATACTAATAAAAAATTGCAAATGACAAGAAAAAGTAGGGGTGTTTTTAAAAAAAAGACACTGTTCCGACAGTTAGTTGGATGCTATCTAGCCTAGATTCGTCTCAGGATTTAATGGGTTAATTAACATAATTACAATTTCGGTTTTATGATTAAACATAAGATTTTAGAGTCGTCTACAACAGAGATGTAAAATAAAAATCTTAAGCTCAAATAATCAAATTCATTAGTAGATATTTAAGTATAAACATACACACCTTTATGATTTCCAATCTAAGTTTGTTATCTTGTGGAGGACGAGTAGAATTGACAAATGAAATATTATAATGATCTCCTGAATGGCCAACGATATCATATTTGATTTTATTTTCATAACCATTAAAAGCTTCCATTACCATAATAGAAGCTTCCATTTCTCTATCTAATCGACCGTCGTAACCGTTAAATCTGTACATGCTTCCGGATACATCAACCACTAATTTAAGATGTTTTGGTTTAAACTGAGGTGCTCCTATTTCTGCTTCTTTTTCAGCCCGTCTTTTGTATATTGTTTTTTCACCAGTAATACTTTCGATTAATTTTGTATCGTCTAATTCTCCTGATGTTTGGTGTCTACTCCATTGACGTTCATTACTCTTAGTTTGCAAGCTTTCCAAAATAATGCGAAGTGATTGAACTTCTTTTTTAACGGCATTACTAAACTGATCATACAGTTTAGCATCATATTCACTCATACTTATATCTCTTAATCTTTGTTCAAACATCTTTTTCCCCATTTCTCTGGCTGCTTTCTTAATATGATCAGGAACGTCATTCTTCTCTTCATCGCTTAATTGATAAACAGTGTGACCAGCATCTAAACGATATGGACCACCTTTTCCACCTAATCCAGCAGTATCTCGGCCTAGATAATATAAAATACATTTGAAATATTTTTAAAACATTTTAAAAAATCATGAACAATTTTTTTAAACATCAAAATATAAAAAACATACCACCGGTACCACCAGCCCACGTATTACCACCAATGTGAGGTTGATTATTTGGATCTATTTTTCCATGTTTTGGACTTTGAGCATCAAGTCCCGAATAACGTTCTTTTGTAATTTGTAATGTCTCATTATCAGATCCCAGCATTTTTTTCCACTCTCCAAAAGAATGATTTATTTTTTTTAATGAAATTTCCCATAATCGTAAACGTCCATTTACATCCATTGTTATCAAATCTTGTGTTGATGTTAAGGAAGAATATAGAGGAAGTTGTTCACCATGTATCCACTGAGACATTGGAGATATTTTAGATGGACTAACAACAAAAATGAAAAATAATCAATAAAACTAATTTAATTTATCAAAAAAGTAAAATAAATAATATTTAAAATAAGAATTATGAATTTTTTCATAACTATAATAATATGAATAATGTTTTCTTCGATAATAACAGACAGAAGCATTCCTAACTATTTCGACAATTGTAACGGGCGTTCACAAGTATGGAGAGTGATAGAAATTAAAATAATGTAAAATATATATTTTTTTATAAAATCTTGTAAATGCGTTTATATCAGTATCTTTTTTTTAATAATAGTAATGATTAATAATGATTAATTTATTATTAATGACACTTAAAAATGAGAACTAATTATTTTACTCGTTATTTTAGTGGTTTCAGCTACTAGACCTCCACGTGCATGCGTTCGGCCATTTTAAAATCGGAGTCTAAGAGAACTTATAAAGTTCGTTCTGCTATAAGTATAAAGAATGACTTATTAAATGATATGAAGTTTACGTTAAGCATCCACTGTTAGTATTAAGACAATTTTTGTACTAAGTAATTTAATGTTGGTTTTTGAATTCCAAGAATTCCGTAAACAAAACTTTTATTTCTAAGTTAAACTGAGAATTTGTAAAAAAAAAAAATAGCTTTTATTTTATCAAAAACTGTTTAATAACGACTCCATATTTGTAACGTGATCGCTCATACGTATAATCATGTATTGCTACTATTCATATACACTCAAAAACATCAAATAGTAATTGTAAAAATAAATACTCACGCGCTTATAGGAATATAACGTAGTGTTTTTTCAACTGGATCAGCAATTTCTAAATAGCTACATATGTTTAATGAATTATTTTCAGACATAATGGAAGTTGAAACTTCTGATACAGAAACGTTTCTAATAACTTGACCTTGTGGCAACACAATTGGTTCAGGTAATCCCTTAACGGAGCAGTTTCTTGGAAAAGAAAATATTTTAGCTTCACTTTTGAGATCAGGAACTCCTAATATGATGCTAGCGTAACTATCGTTTGTAGCAACAATTCTATTAGAAAAATTGACTGTTTGATCCACCAATTTACTCATTACTTCATTCTGTAAATTATCTTTGTTACTTGTTTCGAGAAATCTAAATTCAAATGTCTTTAAATTACTCTTATCAATTTTCCTTAAAGTATTTGGATAAAAACTATCAACACTTTTTTGTAAAATAAATTCTTCATTTGTAACACTTTGAATTAACCATGTATCAGGTGCAGTAAAAATAATTGAATATATCTTAAAAGGAGTTGTTATTGTTGATTCTTTCATAAGTTCTAAATCTATAATTTTAATTTTATTATAATTTTGACTGAAAAAAACTATTTGATTATTTAACTTTATCAAATCTGTTTTTAATTTCCAACTTAAATTACGATTGCTAAGAACTTGAAACATTTTGTCATTGGCAGTATCAACTATAGAAGACGATTTTATTTTATATACCATCAGTTTTAAAGGGTCTATGAGAAATAGCATATTTGTCTGAAAGAATATTGAATTATAATAGTACCTTTAAAATATCGTTATAAATAAACAAAAGATTAGTTACCAAATTTTCGTGTAGTATAACATTTCCTTTTTTATCATTAGTTAAAGTAAATTTAGGTTTCGACACATTTAAATAATTTTCTAATATATCAATTTTGATTTCTTGACAACTTTTCGAATTTAGCGTGGTATTGTACAAACGAAAAGGATTAATTGTGAGAACAAATATTTTATCATCACTTCCATCTTGTTTTATTCCTGAGTCAACTGACAATGCCATTGCTGTACTATTTTCTCGTATTGGTAAATTCCAATAACTTTTCATTTCTGTAAACCAACTTGATCTCACGTTAACTTTTGCTAAATCAACAGATTTCTGTTGAAGTTTAGAAATATATTTACATTTTAATTGTTTCTCTTGGATATTTAATACTTCGAGTGAATTATTCACTGATATAGCACCGCAAAATTTTAAATCAGGTAAAGGAATTCTGTAAAGGGAATAAAAAACAATGAATCGATTTAAAAATATTTTATTGCAAAATTACAAAGTTTCGCAACTTTTTGTTCTTACGTTTTAGCTAATGTTACGTTTTTTAAACTAACTCCCAAAGGTATCTCATGTTTGTTGAGAACCTGAATAAGAGTATCAAATACCTCTTGAGAACTTCGGTCAAAGTCAAAAACATTGTTAACTACGGAAGCCAACGGTTCATTGGGAAATTTCTGTAATATTTTAATTATTATTATATTTAGTTATTACATTTATGAATTATAAAGAAAATAAAGAAATAATATAAATTATTAATGTCTATTACTTGTAAGTGCTTTATTATATTCACTACTTCTCTTGTAGAGTATGGATAAGAAACTAATCCCTGGTCGGACATATTTCTTAATTCGCCAAAAGCCTTTACTAGTCGATTAACTATTTCTTCATTTACATCTGGACCATACTGCTTTAATAAATGGATTTCATTTTCAAAACTTGGATTATCCACTGAATGCGTACTAAACAAATCTCCAATAGCGCCGAAAAAGTCGTTTCCTAAAAATGGGAACCCTGGTCGATTCGCTAAAACAATTAACCTAAAATCTGGATGCATAGGTATAAGAGATTTATTTAGATTATCATTCTGCTGTGCAGACACAATTCGCCTTCCATCTGATAAAACCATTTCTCCTGATTCAACCAAAGTCTAAACATTAAAATTTAAGATTGGTTAGAGATATAGCTAATATCGGTATCACTGTTTCATATTGTAAACAAATTTAAAAATAAAAATACCTTAAGAATGCACGTCACGTGAGTTGGAGCCTTATCAGCTTCATCGACAACAAGTACGTGACCTAATTTTACAGCCTTTACTAAAGGAGAATCTTCATACACGACAATTCCCTTTTTTACCATTATTTGTACAGTTAGTGTTTGTACCGTGGTGTCACGGTGCAATTGAATGTACTCTCGAGGTTTGTTGAGTAAGTATAATAATCTATCAACTATTTTATTTTTTCCAACTCCTTGATTTCCTACTAAAAGAAGGTTGTGCCCAAGGGTGAAATCTTTCATGAGTTTTTCGAGCAGAATTAAATGTTGAGGAACGTCATAAAATAAAACATCCGGAACTTTTGTTAATGAATCCGTTTTATAGCGTTGAATAGTCGTATTTCCGATAATAACATGATCTTGGTTTACAATACATTGTATATCAGTCTGATAACTAGGCTTGGGCAGAATGTTAAATTTTTTCATCGTATTTTCCAGAGCTGTTTTAGTAATAACTGGTAAAAATCTTGCAAGGCATGCTTGGGAAACAGCATCGTATGCATCATCATCTGGAAATTTCTGCATTTTTTCTGCTATTCTTAATAATTGTCTTGTACTTAAAGAATATGCAAGAGGTTGTAAAGCTGGATCTTTTGTTGATCTTAAGTAATGTGCTAGTTCAATAACGTTTAATAAAGACTGAGATAGTACTTCATACTGAAATATATTTGAAATTACAAAATTTGAAATATTTTTATGTCATTAAAATGATAAAAAAAATTCACCTTTTTTTTAATTATACGGATTTCTTCACTTTTGTCTAAAAATCTCATTTCGTGAAAAGAAAACATACTTAGAAGTTCAGCATTTAGCCATTGACGGCCGGTAACGTGTTTTGAGTGAGGAGACTCAGCTAAAGCTACTATTTTAAAGGACGGATGTATCTTATATATACCCATTGAATTTACTTCATCGTCTGATTTATTGTAAAGTTCTTTTATTTTATCATAACGATCTGATCGTAAGAGCCTTTTTCCGTCACTTAGCTGTAATTCTCTATCCTGGACTAACCTGAACGAAAAAAATATATTTCAAAAAGTTTAACACATGAAATTAATTAAAGTATGTATTACAGTATATGTTCTCACGTACTTAGACAACTAAAAAATCGACTTTTTAAAAATATTCTTGAATTTTATATTGGAAAATTAAATTATTAATGCAAAAATGATTGAAAAATTGCGAAAATTAGCGATGTTTTACAAAAACAGCTACCAACAACAGAAGGAGGCTGTTTTTTTTACAGAATTTTAAGAACGAAGTTCTTAAAGTTCTGTAAGAAAAAAACAGTTTCACAGCTGGGAATCGACCCTCGCTCTTTCGGTTAGCAGCCCAACATTTTACCTCTGGGCTACCAAGTTATTCGTTCTGCCTCTACGAGTGAGAAAGAGGCATAAAATGTACACAGTTTGCACAGGCCGTCAATGGTCAATGAGAGAAAATAACTTATTAATAGTTATTAACGTCTTGTCAGGCCGTAAAAGGTATGTCGTAATAAAGTTCTACATTCAAGATATTTAAAACAAATCAAGTATTCGGATGACTGTTTTTCTTTAATTATCTTTTGAGGTCTGTAACGCGGCCCACCCGTGGGGCCTATCTGGGTCCGCGTGACAACCCTAACCCTTCTTCGATTGGAATATTTTGATCCTCAAAAGATCATTAAAGAAAAACAGTCATCCGAATACTTGATTTGTTTTAAATATCTTGAATGTAGAACTTCATTACGACATACCTTTTACGGCCAGACAAGACGTTAATAACTATTAATAAGTTATTTTCTCTCATTGACCATTGACGGCCTGTCAAACTGTGTACATTTTATGCCTCTTTCTCACCTGAAGAGGGCGCAGTGCTCGCAAAGGCACGGAGCGAATACCGTAGCTGTATTACTAAACGTCTACATTAACTTATTTATTGAAAACGTTGGTATTTACTTTCATATTAGGTATTATCATTACGTTTATTAATGTGTTGATAAATATTTTAAATAAATGTTCATAAAAATTGTTATAAACAATGTTTAAATAAATAAATTTCTAAACGTACAAGGCGTCTTACGTGTCGATTTCAGTTATTCGGGGTGCTCATTTAGATTTTCACGTGCATTTTATACAATAGATGTTCATTGCTAATATTAATAATTTATTTTAAAAATAAATTGTTGAACAAAAATTAATAGTTCCATGTTATTTTCTTGGTTTTAGAGGGCATTAAATTCGAATTTCATTAAAAAATTGTAGTGTTTAAAAAAATTGTTATAAACAATGTTTACATAAATACATTTTTAAACGTACAAGACGACTTACGTGCCGATTTTATAGTTATTCGGGATCCTCATTTAAATTTGTACGTGCATTTATTATAAAAAATAGAGAAAAAAACAAAATGAAAATATAAATTGAAAAAAATAAAAAAAAACAAACCCCGGGGGATATGTATGGGTCACGGCACCCACGGTAAGAACGAAGTTCTTTAAATTATATGTGTGTGTTTAACACAATTTATCAAGGAACAAGAA
>JAPYYQ010003842.1:0-18427 GCA_030522585.1 Anagyrus pseudococci
CAACAAAGCTGTACTGTAAAACCAACAGTAAGTTCGGTTGCTGATATTTAACAGTACAGTTTTAGTTGACTTGACTATATTTTTTTCTCAGTGTATAAAAAATATACATGGACTTTAAAATGTCGATGTTATCCAGTTGATTTTTTGTTTTCATTATAGACGTCGCTCCAATAACGTAGGAGTAGTTGATGACGACGATGAAGAGTAAATGGATTAAGTTGCTAGGGCCATAGTTACGTAATGAGGGTGATATCAATGTGACAAGAAGTTGGAGATCCGCGAATTTGTACACAAGGTAAAACAGTGGTGGAACTAGTTTTTTTTTCGTAAAAGCCATCGATAATCGCTCAGCAATTATCATTATTAGCTCGTTGAAAAATGTATTTATATTTATGTCGTTTTACGCCCGAAGCCTATAGCATATGTCGTTTAACCGATGTCCATCGAAATATGCGCGTACACGTGTCTCGACTACGTTGGCGCATAACGTTCTCACGACACGAGTAAGTATAGCAAGTCTCGCAGCTACCGCTTTTTGTCTCGCGCATCTGGCGGGCCGGTGAACTTGCATAGACGACGACGCGCACAACGTCGCGGGGGCTTGCATAAGCGGCGGAACAGCAGTGGCCTGCGGACAAAAACTTTCGACACTCGACGACGGCTCTCGCGTATGAATTTGTTTTCTTTTTTTATTTTGCTGAAAGTAAATAGAGGGTGCTATCGGTGCCACGAGCGCAATCGCGCTTTTCCAGGCGTGGTTGCAGCGGCAGGTTTGTAGTCCGGAAAAGTCGTTTGAAGTCGCGGCTGCGACGGTGTCTCTTTATTTTCGTTTCGATTATTTTTTTTAACGAGGATTAGATATGACGCTGGTGAAATTTTATTCCGCGTACTGATTACACGAGATAACGTTTGTTTCTTCTTTGTCTCGTTTTAATTTTTTTTCTCGAGCGGAATAGTCGGGGGGCGAGAGAGCAGGGCTTTCTGAATCATAAATTTTATCATTCGCGAGTACGTCAGAGACATAAATTTTGAATTTCATAGCGTCGAAAGCTGATACACTTTTATACGCCCCCCTTCAAGCGCTTGGGTCAACTAATGTGAAATATTAAAAACGAATGCGAGACGCGGCTGTAGATTGAAATTTTAATCAAACGTAGAAGCAAAGTTGCCTTGTGCGTATTTGTTGAACGAAATTAATTTTACAGTACAAATTCGATTGTAAAAGGGTAATTTAATTAAATACAGACTTTCCAATCCTCGTGTTCATATTCATTTTCTCATTTCGGCCGAATGCGCGCATTGTTCGTTTGGTCAAAAAATTCGTCGTCGAAAAATATTTTGCAACTTTGCCGTTAATAAAGTATCCACTGTAAAACCTTGAAAATTCGCTAAACGTGTATGTGATCGTTTTATTACAATAGTTCACAATGAATTTCGACTTTTTCAATTAACATAATGGAAAAAGTTTCCACCGGCCGCGCATTAAAAACATTCCCACTAAAAAAAAATGTAAAATCCCGAAAATTTCTATTCAACGATCTAGCCAAAAAAAAAAATCCCGAAAAAATCTCCGAGTGAAAACAACTCGGACTGTTTATCCAGATTAAAATTTTAGGAAAACAATAGATATCTATAGCCGCAAGGATGGCGACGAAAAAAAGAGAAGCAAAAGAAAAATCAAAGGCGTGATCGGATATGGAGATAACGGTCGATTCCGCGTTGTTTTCCCCGTGACGTTCAAGAGCGGAAGCGAGCAAAAGGAGCGGGCACGAGGAGTAGGGGGGAGAAGACGAAGAAAAAAAAGGCGAGCGAGCGCTTATGCGAGCATAATTCTTGTATTTTCACTGGGCTATTTGCATTCGCCACTTGATACCTTGCGCATTTGCCGCGTGTGTCCGAGAGCCTGCGCGGATATAACTTAAATACACGAGTGCGTACACGGGGACGCGCACACGTACGTGTGTGCCTTTAGCGAGAACTAATCCATTTCACAGTATCGAATACACACGCAGACACACGTACATACGCACACACAGACAGGCGTAGAGCTGTTGCTCATAGTGGTGCAGTCTCGCGCTCTCCCCGTTATATGAGTTCGACCGGTTCAGCGAGGTGCTTTTCCCTTTTTTTTCCTCTCTTCTTTCAGCCTTTCTTTCTCCCTCCCTCTCTCTCTCTCTCTCTCTCTCGCTTCTTCTCCCACCCAGTTACCGACCCCTCCTGCTCTCTTTCTCTAAGAGCTGCCGAGAGAGAGAGAGAGAGAGAGAGAGAGAGAGAGAGCACTCGATAAGTGCACCGGGTTATGCACCTCGTTCCCAATTCTCTGTTGCAACCGCGCCTCCACGGAGGAGAGTCTGCAGATTTTTGCCCACTGCATCCTATGCTCACGTATTAGAAAGGAAAAATTTATTAATCATGGAAAACACCACTCGTTATAATATTGCTTCTAGACGCTTCTTTTTTATTCGCGCGTTCGTTAAAAAACGAAAAAAAAAAATGCTTTCGAGAAAGTGCGTAGTTCATAGTCGAACTGTCCGTGGTATATCAGAGCTGAATAAACGTTTTTGTCTTGGTTTTTTTGTTCGATACTAATTTGAGAGGATTTTAACTGTAAACGAGGCATCGCGCAATAACTCAGTTGACAAGCGCACGTTAGAGCTTGTGAACTTACCATCTGTAAATTACAAAGCCAAAGCTCTTACGAGCGAAATACTGGAGTTTCCCCGATGCCGTTACCATACATACACGCGTTCCCGGCCAATTATACGTCGATGTAGAGTTCCGAAGTCGAGAGGGGGGGTGAATAAGCTAGTTTTCGAATTCTACATATATATGTGTTTTATAAGCAAACTCCGATTTCGCATGCATATTTATGCGCTAGGCGGTAAAGGAAGCGATGTTAGAAAGTAATATCTTTTCCAAAGGCTGTATGCCCCCCCTCTTTTCTCCCAGCGTGTGCCCCCCTCGGGCAGTGAAATTCACGCGTGAATATCTAAACATTTTCAAAGACGGTAAAAAAAAGGCGCGCGAAGCGGAGAAAAAAGTACGAGAATGGAAAGATAGAAAGCAACTACAGAGCCGGTGGAGAGATTTTCTATCTTCGTTAAATTAATTAAGCGCATGTCAGCGTGACTCGTGCTCGGGCACAAAATCAACGAAAACCTCACGACCTGCAAGCCCTGAAGATCCTAAAACTGATCCCGTTCTAAGCCTGCGCGCTGCACATTAATGCGTATAAGCGTGTGCGCTGCGTGGTCTTTGTTGATTATTTTTTTTTGCTCGTCTATCCCTCTCCCTCTCGATAGAAAAGAGCCGCGGCGCGCGCAGGCAGTGGAATAGTTCCTTTTGCATTTAAATACGCCGGTGGCGGCGGCAGCGACGACGCCGGGGCAGCGCGCAGTAGCACATCGCATTCACACCGCGTGAGAAAACGAGGGAGAAACAGGAAAGCGAGAGAGAGCCCGCAGTAGCAGCAGCAGCGGCACAGTATACAGCCAGCAGCAGCCAGACGCGCGACGAAACAATCAATACGCGTCGCCGGCTTTTGATTTGAGAATGCGACTGTCGCCATCTCTCCCTCCGACTCTCTCTCTCTCTCTCTATTCATTCCTACTGCATCTTCTCTCTCTCCCTCTTTTTCTCTCTTACTTGCTCTCTTTTTCACCTCTCGCTCGGTTTATCCTGTGCGTTACTTTTTTCATTTCATTTTCAAAACCGGCGCGCGCAAATTTTCCCCGGTCGTTGGAAATGTGCCTGTTTTTTCATCCAGCAGACGAAAAAAAATGCTCTTTTAGAAAGTGCGTAGTAGTTTAGTTAAACGAAATTTTTCACAGCCGGTAGGACCCCAGCGCGCGTTACCCCTCCCCCAATCCACGAAGGAAAAGCCGGGCGAGAAAACGAGGAGGTGAGCAGAGTCGGGGGGAGGGAGTCACGGCTTAGCACGACACGGTGAAACGGAGAGCAGCAGCACAGTGGGCGCGCGCGTGGTTCCCGGCGTGCGCGCTCTTATGCTCTCTCTCGCTCTCTATATCTCCCTCGATCCCCGCAGCTCCTACACCGTCGATTATATTCGCTCTGCTTTGGCAACACTGTAAATATATACGCGTTTTGCCAGCCAGCGTGTGTTTTGCTCCGGCGTATGTAGAGGTACCCGGTGTGTTCTCTCTCTTTCTCTCCTACTCTCTCTCTCTCTCTCTCTCTTCTTATTCGCTTCTTCTTAACGTCGAGGTTAAGAGCTGCTGCTGCACTCAAAAGATAGTAAGAGAGAGAGAGAGAGAGAGAGAGAGAGAGAGAGAAAGGGTGAGACGCGTCTATATACACGGCGCGCATATGCACACGCGGGGGAGGGGGGCATGTCGTCGGAAGCGGTGCGGTCTATAGCCGGAGAGTAAGTGTATGTGTGTGTATACGTGTGGAGCTATGACTCCGTCCTTCTCGCCCCGCCGACCTGCAATCGATAGCCGAAGCGCGCGGCCCTCGTCTCTCTCGTTCTCTTTCTCTCTCTCTTTCACACACTATCCCGTCCGCCACTCTCTTCTGGCGTTCTACAGCCAGCCGACGGGCACGACGTCGAAACCTGCTGCTGCTCTCCTCACGCTTCTCAACCTCTCCCTCGTGGAGCCTCTGCAAAGCCTAAGCGTATAGAAACACCGAGTCGGCATGCAGAGTTTCGCAGGGAGTCAAAGAGGGACACACAGACATGCACACCGGCTTAGCGACCACGCGCGCCACGCCGGTGCGGAAAGAGAGCGCTCCCTCTCTCCCCCCCCCCCCCCCCCCCCCCCCCCCCCCCCCCCCCCCCCCCCCCCCCCCCCCCCCCCCCCGCCCCGCCCCGACCCCCCACACCCCCACACAAAAAACCCCTCTCTCTCTCTCTCTCGTGTGCATTGCGTACGCGGAATAACCTCAAAATCCGCTAGGGCAAGAGAGCGGCAGGAGAGGACGGCTTGGCGCTCGCAGCAAGCCTAGCGCAATCCTTGGCGAAATCCCGCAACGAGAGCCGCGGGGAGTCGAAAAACACAGCCATTAGCGCGCGCGGCTCTCTCGTACGCGCGCTATCATTACAAGCGAGAGAGAACCGGAGAGGAACGCCGCCGCGGCGGGAGAGAGAGCCTAGCTGCGTCCCTCTCGCTCTCGCCGCCCGCAGCACCAGCGCCCCGCTCTCCTCGCTGCAGCACACGGACGAGCACACACACCGAGAGCGTCCCCCCGGAAGCTATGAGACGCCGAGAAAGATGCAAGTCCTCCCTCTCTCTCTAACGCACCTCTTTCCTTTTCCATCATCTCTCTCTGTGTTTTACTCCCGTTGACGAGGGGGAGCCGCCGGGAAATTGGCAAAATATCGAAGCCCCCCTCGGTGTGCCTGGAGCGGCGGCGACCTAACCTCAAAAGCGGACCGAGTGGTAGGGGAGAAATCAGAGAGCGGTCGACTCGGATACACTCCGGAATCGAACGGGGCCAGAGGACGCGTTGGAAATTTACAGGTGGAATGCCGAACGCCGGCGATGATGCGGGATCGAATGATTCGAAGCGGCACGGGAGAGAAAAGAACGAGCGCGCGCGCGGCTTTGCACGCAAACTCTCTTTCTCTCTCTCTCTCTCTTTGGAAGAGAAAAAGAAAGAGAGATGGCAAAGTCCGGGGGTGGGTGTACCGCCGCCGGCGCTGGCGTGGTAGCGTGTTCTCTTTGTGCTGATGTCTATAAAAATGCTCTTTCTCCGTCCCCGTCTGGGTCTGTCTCTCTCTCCTTACCTGCAGCTTCGGCGCGTCTCTATTCGGCCAGACTGAACGACGCAGAGGCGCTAAATCCTGGGGGGCAAGCGGCAAACACACACTCCTCGTGCTTTCTATCTCTTTCTCCGTGTCGTTGCGAAGACACGCACTTGCACGAAACAACTTGCGACGGCTCGACACGGCGACTAGCCTGCTCCGGGTTCTCCTCGGCGGCGGCGGTGGCACGCACACGGTCTTCTCTCTCTTTCTCTCTATCGACGACACTCGCGCGCGATCACACTGCTACTGCTACTCCTGCCGCTGCTGCTGCTGCGTCTCTTGCCCCTCTCTCTCTCTCACGTTTGCTCGTCGGTGTGCGTGCGGCGTGTGTATGCGGAGAGTCTAGCCAAGGGGCAGCGGAGGGGAAGAGGAGGGCGGCACACGGCGAGAGAGAACTGCTGCGGCGCAGAGAGAGCGACCGGACCACGGCGACGACGACGCTGCTGCTGCTACTGCTGCACACAACACACGAGAAAGCAGGCACGGCGCGCACTAGCCTCCGACGTTATGGTCGCAGCACTGCGAAAACTGCGAGAGCAGGAGACTGGCCGGCTATACGTATATACGACGATTAGCGGCGGCGGCGGCCGACGACGACGAGGGAGCTAGAGAGAGAAAGGGATAGCAGAGACGCTAACCGAGAGAGACGGAGCGCGTTAGAGAGTGGGAGTTGGCGAGGAAGGGAAGGGGCTGAAGCGGAGAGTTTGGCGAATGCGTCGGCGCAGCGCGGGCGGCTTTTTGAGTTTCGACGCCGCCACGGCTATATACGCGGCTCTCCCTACCTCTGCTAGACTATCTCGGCCTACACCTTCTTTTTTCGTACTGCAGTCTCGCCCGACCGATGCCTGCATTAAAGCTACCTTTTGTAATCTTACCAGCCGAGAGAGAGGGAGAGACCTTTTTTTTTATTTAAAATTAAACGCTCGCGTCGCGCGAGAGCGTGCCGTAATTTCTGCGGCGCTTGAATTACGAAGCTCTCTTTAATGGAATAAGGGATACGCGCGCGCGCTCGTTGAAATGGAGGCTTGCCGAGGGAGTTTCGAGGATTTTGAGACGCGTCCCCCGTAAATGGAGTTTATTGTTAATTAACGCGCTGTGGGTAGAGAGGGAGACTGAATTATATTATTTTTATAATTTAAAAACTAGGCTTATCATTATTTCTTTTACATTAATTTTTCGCGTTTTTTCAAGCGCCACTCTAGCTCGTGATTTTTTTTTTAAATTCGCCGGGCATTGAAATTAAATCCTGCCCTTCTTTCAGACGTTTTTTCAATAGTGAAAATTCGTATATAAGCGAGAGCGTAGTAAACTAGGCTAGTAATCCATTCAACGCGAAAATGGTTGTAAGCGACTCGCGCGTAATTCTGAATAGACCGCTAAACCTGCGCGAACTCTATTTAATGCAGAGTCGAGCGCTTAAATGGCGCAAAAGAGGAGAAAATGAACGAAAGAAAACATAAACAAATTCAAATCTAGTTTATTTGCACCACTTTTGGCAATTGTAATCCGCTCTCTGTCAGGATCTTTAAAAAAATTCAATTTTTCGAAATAACGGTCGTTATCAATTCGCTGCTCATTACAAACCACAAGGCAGTTGTAACATACAGGAGCAGTGGCGGGAACAATCTCTTTCTCGCTTCTCAACAGTCCCTGCTGTGTAACTGGAGTACACGCTAGACAGCGCCAGCTGCTCGGCAATACGCGCAGCCTGACGACGACGCGGCAAGTTTAAATCGGAGAGAGAGAGGGCCAGAGGTTTGTCTCGCGCAGAGAAGAGCCATTGCAGTGGCTGCTTCGTTCCGCATAGGAAAGTTTGCCTTCGCGCGAGAGCTGCTGCTAGACGATATTATAATGTAGGTTAATTAGTTGCAGGGGACATTTGTTAATTTATTGATATCGCGTGTTGTGCCTTTGTCGAGACTCGCGCGTGTGCCGTACGCGTTTGACAGTTTAATTAATTAGCGAGTTTGGGTTGTTCTGAGAACGAAAAGCAAAAATGCTGTAACGATTTTTATGTTACGCCGGGATGACTTTGGAATATATTGGAAAGTCGATTTACATTGTGTATACAACTCTTTGCGCTGCGCTCGGCTTTCTTTTTGCCCTATACTCGAGAAACGAAATTAAAATCAGCTCGGGCTCCTTAGTTAAAGCGAGAGCAAGAGAGAAAATTGCAGAAGAAAAAAAGCGAGAGGCTGCGCATGGAAAGTGCGTCGGCGGAATTGATTTTTTATTATACCTTTTTTGGTGGCGAGGAAAAGAGGAGGAAGGGGGTTTATTTAATATAAGGAAATTAAATTAATGTCGATACTGCTGTTTGTTCTCGGCTTTTTTTTAGTTTATTTTATAGGTATATTGTTTGACGTAAAATATTTTTCGCAGTATTTTTTTGTTAATAATGTTTGTAGATTTCAAATGAATTTCATATCTATTGACCGTTGGCTTTTGTATCAAATTTAATCAATATAAAATTTTAACTTAAATTTTTATCGAAATAAAATAAATTTTAAAATTTTACAAAACGAGTAATCTAATTACAAGAATATCCTAAATTAAACCTCGTCGGTCAGTAATAAACCACCGGGAAAATTTGGTGGTACGAACGGGGAGTGACACGCTATGAACCAAAATCGCCAAGTTTGCATAAAAACGAACGACGAATGAGAAAATAGAGTCAGCCGGACGTGCATTAAAAGGTCGAAATTTCATCTTTTTCACTCAATCGTACGAGTCCCTCTTCAACTAATTTCCAATCTACAGCGCTCTACGCCAATACGTCCAAAAATGAATAATTAAATATACATTCCAACGAGAATCCCAACGTCGCCGATAATCCAAAAAAAGCCCTTCACTTCTTTCCGGCGAACGTGTCGCTCTTATAAATAGCAAGAGCGCCTCGATCAAAGTCGAATTATCAGCTAAAAATATACCCGACAAAACGAGACGCGCGCAAGAGCGAAAGAGAAGAAGCCGACTTGCCGGCCAAAAGATCGCAAGAGAGCCTCTCTTCCCCTTTACCCCTTCTCTACCGCGACGATTTCAACAATGAGCGCAACCCCCTCTCTCTCTCTCTCTCTCTCTCTCTCTCTCTTCCTTCGTTATTTCCACTGTAAAACAAAGAAGAAAAAAATGATCTTTTTTTTTAAAACAAGCGTATGAAATAAAAAACAATAAACGTCGCCCTTTGCCGACATAGCAATATATCGGCTGTAGAGCTATATCCAACCTTTTAGTACTTTCCACAGCTCTCCTCTCTCTCTCTCTCTGTACACGTTTATCCCGGCTTCGCTTTTTCTTTTTGCGCCTCATCCGGCGAGCGGACGCGACACTTGGAATGCAAATTGCCGCGGATCGCGGAAAAGACCGATTAAACTTTATGATTGAAAAAAAAGCACAGAGAGAAGGATCTTTGGCGCGCGGATTAAAGAGATTCTCGATGTTATTAATCGACCCTTTTTTCGTTTTAATAAGCAGTTCTATAAAGCCCTGCGTAGAAGAGATTAGTCAAATTAGCAGATTGATACGCCGTGGTTAATCGACAAAAAAGAAGAAGGAAAATCTCTCGGTTAATTTTTTATTGCTCAACGGAAAAAGCTCGTTTTTCCAGCGGAGCTTTCGCCATTTCAAAATATAATCCATCGAGAGCAAACAGTTTGCCATAAAGAGCCATATAAGCAGTCGGCGATTAAAATAATGAAAAGGTCCTCCTTTGAAAGACAAAATTCGCCAGCCACACTCGTACGTGGACCGTTACATCCGTGTAAACTAATATTTACGATGGACATTCATATAGACGTGAGTAGGAGGAGGGAGGGAGGGCTAGCCTTGCTCGGAAAATAAATATTCCCGCGCGCGTATAACTCGAGGCGCAGTCCAAACAATTCTCCTCTCGCTACACGTGCACACGCCCTCTAGCTCTCTCCATCTCTCTCCGTATTTTAACGTGTAAATGAAAAAGATAGAGATAAAGAACGAGAGAGCCAACGAAAAAGAATAGAGGAGAAGGGGGAGGGGAGAGCTGTAGGCTGGTCGGAAAGATATAAAGGAGCCTGCCGGTACAGCGAATAAAAGTGAAAAATATATCGACGTGAATATTTCGTTGACCAACCGAGGGGGGGAAGGGGGAAGAGGCGGAGGCCGAAGTTCGGCCTGCCAAACCTCGACGACAATGGGCGCGAGAGAGGAGACGAAAAGAGAGCAGCAGCGGCCGGCAGCCGCGCGTTTATTTTGTTTTCGGCTTCGAATCCGCTGTGCGCGGCTCTGTTGCGTAATAAAAGCTACCTATCGCACAGACATATCCACTTCTATACGGCTAGACTACGTATCTCTCTCTCTCTCTTTCGGCGATTTATCTGGGATCGATGTATATGCGAGTGCTGTGTGTGTGTGTGCGGCTGTACGCGCGAGAGCCACGTATCGAGGGAGATAGGGGAAAAAAAAACAACAACACACGAGTGGTCGTTATTCGGCCAGAGAGAGAGAGAGAGAGAGAGAGAGAAAGAGGTAAATGTTTGACGATCGAAAGTCAAGAGGTCGTGGTATTATTATTCAGAGTTACGGGACTGTACTTGGGGGCGCTCGTTGCTGATTTTCGATCAAAATCCGCTGTACATCGGGGAAAAATAATTATTTTTCATTATTACGGATTCTTTGTTTCTCTATTAGAGCCTTTTAAACCTTCCATTTATATATATATATATATATATTGCGCCTTCGACCATCCGTGTATACATTTGCGCGGATTGATATAGCTGCCCGGGGAGGAGGGGGGAGGCTCTGTCGGCTGGAATAAATGAAATGAAAATATCGGGAAAATTGTTATGACCCTATGCACGCTCGAGTGCACGCGTCTCTCTACGCCGGGGCTTACAGCGACGTGTGTATGAGAAAGAGAAGATATGAAACGGACGTTGAAATTAGTCAGAGAATGAGAGAGATGGGAGTAGGGGGGGGGGGGGAAGGTTGAGTAGGAAAGAGAAAAGGCGAATTTTGAGATAGAGAGAAAGAAAAGAAGAAGAGAGAGAAAGAGTGGCCCGAGGGGGTCTCTCGAAAAACTCTTTCATCTGTGGATTGCGATGCCTGCCCCCCCCCTCCCCCCATTGTTTTCCCTGCCTGCATTTTTGTTCCCTTTCTTTCCCGTTATCTTTGCTGTCTTTAGGATACGAAAAAGGAGAGAGCCGCGGCGTCGGCAGTAGCAGGAGAGAAAATGAAAGGAAAATGGGGGTCATCCCGAGGAATAAGAGAGAGGCCTGCTAGCGTTTAATCAGGCCTCGTTACCATGCTCATCTCTCTCTCTCTCTTCTCTTTCTCCAGTGCACGCGGGTATGTGCCCCGGGAAAAATACGTTTCAGCCTGGCCTCGAGAGCTTACTATCCCTATTTCTTTTTTTTTATACCTACCATCTACGAGCGCATATGAAGAGTTGGATCAAGTATGCGAGCGCGCCGGCGGAGAGTTGATTTTAAATGAATTTTCTGTGTCTAGGGTGGTGGAGAGAGTGAGAGAGAGAGAGAGAGGTAGTTGTACCAAGTTTCCAACCCCCAGCTTCGAAGGTATATACGTATACCGGTGCGCGCGATCATCGGACATTTTTGCCACGAGGGCGCAATTTGTTATACGCCCGCGCACGCAGTGGGAAAATAAAAGACGAGAGAGAGAGAGAAGAGTCTCGGGGAAATTCTCTCTCCGAGCTCAGCTGCGGGATATTTCGCCATTAATCAGCGCGCACCGCTCGCACTCTCTATCTCTCTTTCTCCGAGGGCTCGTGCGATCATCGTATATAGCCACGAAACTCGCTCTCGCTTCTCTTCTTCGTACTAGTCTACTCCCGCGCGTTTTTTCACTCCACCCTTTTTTTTTCTTTTTTTAATCCATACCCATCGCAATTATTTCAATCACGAAATTGAAGTTTTATACCCGACTATAGGCTTAAGCGGGGAGCAGCCGATATATCGGAATTCAATAAGCAAGTGAGGGGGGTGAGAGAAAGAAAAATTTCCATAATTTACAAATCGACTCTCTCTCTCTCTCTCTCTCTCTCTCTCTCTCTCTTGCGTTGGAGAGGGTAAAAAAAGATTCAATTTCTTCGGTGCTGTATTACACGACGTTTACTCGAAACTATTTTCATCGCAACACGAGAGAGTCATCGAGAGACTCTCGTGTGCATACGAGAGATATAGAGTATATTTCGTTACGTTCGATAAAACCATACAGCCATTTGAAAAATGCATTTTATTAGTAGAGATTTTATAAAAAAAATTTCTTTTGTGAATTTGATTACCAGTTAATAGGACACAAAAAAATTTCGAGAATGGAGGACTATATGGAAATGTGTAGGAGAAATTTTTAATAATAGATTTTTATTAAATTTCTCAAATAACAATCCCCGCATTATTCCCCCCTCCCTCGGGAGCAAAGTCAATGTTTCATTTCCAGCCTTTTCATTTGCGCGTTATATGTATATGAATTTTCCAGCGCAGCGTAATACGCAGCTAACGCGATTCCAATGGACGACAGGTGAACGCATAAACCGGAGAAGAGGAATTTTCCTCGATATCTATGTACTGATTATATATTCACACACGCAGAGCAGCACGTACGTGAGAGCCAATTGTACACATGATTAGAGCGGGAGATAAAAGATCGGATTCACTTGATCCCCATAGCCAATCGAATTTTCTTTGAATAATCCGATAACTATTGAGAAGCTTACCCACGTACACGTGTAAATCTTCCAAAACAATAACAACCCTATTTTCTCGCCCCGATCCAAAAAATTGTCGAAAAATATCCCGGATGACGTTAACCAGCCTCTCATCCAATTAACCCCGTCCAGCCCAGGACAAATCCGATTAATCCGCTATAAATTTGGGATATTCAATCGGTATCAGCCACTGAAGCTGGAGCCGGGCTAGGGGGTGAAAACGTTTGCAAAGTGAATAGACGCGATAGCAACTAGCCAATTAATTTTAATCAAACCTAACGCTCACCTCTCTCTCTCACCTACTTTTTGCTCTACCCCAATGGATCTCGAGCTGTACGAGATGTATTTTAACCCCGTCGATTTTCCATTTTTCCCACATGCTCGCTCGACCTGCGCCTATCCCGTCTCTCGTTGTACGTCCAATTAATGATTACTCTCTCTCTCTCTCTCTCCCCTCCATCCTCATACGCGTTCAGCTGCGATCGATTAATTACGAGTGACACAGCCTCTCTCTTTCGCGCCCATCCTTTATATCTCTTCTGCTCGTTACCATACCGCGGATGCATCCTTCTTCATCCACATTCCCCTCTTTTGCTCTCGTTCATTTCTCCATATTCGTTGGATTTTCGAAATTTGGCAAAAGCTCGCTGCACTAGAGCGCGCGCAAGGAGGATAATCCAAGTGGCGCACAGGTATGTGTAGTGTACACATGCATACAGGTGAAGAAGTGACGACGGCGTCAATATGTTTTGCGCCGGGGCAGTGCAGGCGACACGAACAATATCCGCAGGCGCGCTTAGCCCAAAGCTCTCGTGTTAACGACGGAGAGAGTGATAGACCCTATCGCCGAGAGAGTCATGGGCGTCGGGGGCAAACAACCGGGCTGACTACAAAGCAGCGATGCCCAGGCGTCCGAAAGTGAGTTCGAGAGGGGGCATAGGCAAGAGTATAGACAGCACTTGCGAAGGAAGCTTCCAGATCGATGACAATTGACGCCGTGTACATGAGGTGTGCCGGTGTTAAGCCGCAGCCGGCGCGTCGCCAGTATGGAGAGGCCAGCCTCCTCTCTCTCTCTTGGAACGCAGGCTAATTAGCAGGGCCTGTGTGCTTGTTGTCTTAACCGCTTTCCACACCCGTTTCCTCATACCCCCTCTCGGTTCTTCTCTCTTCGCGCGACTTTGACGCAGTAAGCGATCCTCGCCTATATACAAGCGAAGTTGAGACGTCGATGGCGGCGGCATCGGCGGGCGTGATTCAAGCGCGAATTTGCATGCAAAACTGCCGGGGATTTCAATTACGCGCGAGAAAGCGAGAGAGAGAGAGAGCGGGACTTGTATCCATAAATGCATAGACTTGGGAGAGTCTCGCGGGCTTAATGTATACACAGCATCTTTAACGTAGCCGAGCGTCCTTCTCGGAGCTTTCGTGTATATAACACTTTGAGAGAGAGAGATAGGGGGATGCACTGCACGGAATTTCGGGATCGAGTGTTGTAGCGTGAAAATAATGACACTTGACTCTCTAAAATGAATCGAGTGAAAATTTCACTCAAACGTTTTTGAGTGGCTCTGTTTTTACTGAATTTTGAGTGAACTTCACTCTTTTCGAGTGAAAATTTCACTCAAACATCTTTGAGTGGCTCTGTTTTCACTCGATCTTTGAGTGGCTCTGTTTTCACTCGATTCATTTTAGAGAGGATGTAGAAGCGTAAAGGGGACCAGCTCTTGAACAACCTTCCTGCGCACTTTTGTTTCTGCGCTCTCTATCTCTCTTTGCGATGGAAATAATTACGAAACTTGTTGGGCCGTGTTAATCTCGATTAAAGTTCGGATAAACTACGTTCGGTAGTATAAGCTGTGAGACGAGAGGGGAGGGAGATAAAGTTTGCGGCTGTTGGACTTTATTTCATAATCAATTTTGGGTGGGGGGAGGGGCTATCGGAACTGACTATAATAAGTGATTATAATTATTGGACGATGAGTGTTGGGTGTGTATAATTAAAACGGCGCGAACTTACGGGGCGAAGCTTTAAGCGACATCGTAAAGATTTATGGGAGAGAACTGCGTACTAACCTGCAACATAAAAGGTACAATAATTAATTCGTTAGTATAACAATTCTGTGTTGTGTATGTGTTTATTTTGTAATTTTTTTTGTATTATCGTTATGCACATCGTTAGGCAAATGCATTAATTAACTTTAATCGATGTACGAATTATAGAATCGAAGCATTGTATATTATCTATTAACAATCCAACCGTGTGTGGATATCATATTGTAAAAATGCGCCGAAATAATTTACCGGGCATGTATCCCCATTAGTTGGAGAGAGTCTATCGGCAAATTTGAAGCTGGGGAATTAATTAAAACTGACCTATACCATTTTAGAGGCGTCACACTCGAGTTACAAGCGCGCCGGGTACACATCAATTTTCGATATATGATTAATATTAATAGTACAACGAAAACTCATGGTCCGCCCACACTGTAGATGTATATATAGATATGCACCCCTATCGATATGTTCGATATCGAAACGCGTCAATTTCATCGATATCCATCAAGTGCGCCGTTAATTAATGTACTTCATCCAACAACAAAAATACCACCACCGCGCTAACTCGACATATGTCGTCTCCGTTACACAAATAAAAATAAATCGAACAATATTTTACATCTCCCCATTGGCACTACCCCACGATTCTCAAAAATTCCGAACCTATACAGACGAACAATCCCACGCACTCGAAAAAAAAATAGCAGCAGCAGATCTACTATCATCCCGCGAAAAAAAAATATCCCCTATAACCAAGCGAACTCGCGCTCTCGCTGTAGCCCCGGGAGCGAAAGCTCTCTCGTATATCGACCTGAGAGCGCGCCCCCCAAGTTGCTCTCAAATGAGCTGCCGAGTGAATTCCTCGAGGGCCAGACGCGAGGAGGGGATTCCCCCTTTAGCGAGCGCACACATCGCTGGAGGTGGAATATACGCGAAAAGTGCAAGGAGCCATTGGGTGTACAACCCAAGCGCTGCGTATATCGATTGGATCTCTTTTTTTTTTTTATCTCTGACGGCTCTTAATTTCTAGTGTTCGCGTGTATACACCGTTGGTTGTGTTTTTGTTGGAAGGGCACGGACACTACTGCTCGGCAGCCGAATTGTTAACGTCGATAATTAATTTTATGCTGGGACTAAAGATGTGAGTAAGTTTGGAGAACGTGGGAGATGTACAGTGTGTTGGATGTGAAAAAGCAGTAGTGGTGCGGGTGTACGTGTAGATGGGAGTGAGGTCAACTTGTCCGGTTTCCCGATACTTCTGTACAAGCTTGTAATATGCTTGCGAGGAGTCTGCTGCTGTATATTCGTTCGGAGGGAGTAAATTGCTCTCAAAATTCATGCGATAAGTTAAAATCTCAAAAAAGATCACACTTTTAAATGTTACAAACTGCAACTGATTCTATTTGAATTGGACTGATTATTGTAATTTCATTGTTCAACATGTATTGTCTAATCTTTTTAACAATTAGCGATTACACCACCAAACCATCCACTTAACTTTTCATTTTAATTTTGATTTTATATTTTCGTATATTTATTGCTCTGACTATACACACATTCAATCACACCCGGACGAATTCGACCAAAAACACAAACAATTCATCTAAATCGCGTTTTATATTTGTATACACACTCGCTTAATACCAGCTAAAAACCTCTTTACACGCGCGCGCGCGTACACACTGGCCTCGTATGCAAACTGCAATACAAACAATATTATTATTCCGAGCCGGCTGGTGTATACAATCCTCGATCCCCAAGTAAACACATCAACATCCAATCCAACAAAATCCTGCCTCTCGTATCCCCGCACTGTTTTCTCTCCTTTTTTATTTTTACTTTTAATCTCGCGCGCGAAAAGTCTTCGAACACTTTGCGCTAAGGTCGCGTTTAAGAGTGCCAGCAGCGATACAGAGACGTAGACCAAAAGGAGCGCAAAGTGCACGTATCATGCGGGGAAGAGAGAGAGGGGGAGAAAGAGGGAAAAGCTGAAATATTCATGGGGCTGTGTTAGGCGCCGCTGCGCTTCCTGCTCGCGGCTTAATATTTTAACCGGTGCGGCTAGGCGAGCGCTTTAACAAACATTTTCTGGGTCGAGTCTCCTCGCCCTCGTGGCGTTGCGTGTATGTGATCATCGAGGCTATAACCCTTTTTTTCGTGTACACGACCGCAACGTATAACCTGCAGGATTTTATATATCTTTGATTTTCGGTGTGTTCATATGGGAAGTTGTATATATATGCTCGTATACAGCTGTCCCCGCGCAACTTCATCACTTTGAAGACTAGCGTATACATTAGACACTCATAGATTATGCCATTTACAGACGAGTCGATCGCAGAGAGACAGAGGATATTACGCTCGAAAGAGCCCCCCGATCCTCCCCTCCGCTCTTTCATATATACATAGCTTTGTTCAAAGCATTACCCTCGGCGAATCTTCAGAAAGGCGAAGCATGTAATATTATTACGCCTCCCCACCGCCCGAGCTATCGCGGGCCGGCTTCATAAAGAATAATCCATTGATACTCCCAGCCCTCGCTTTCAAAGCACATCAAAGTGCAACAAAACTCTCTTTCTCAGCGTTATACATACACCAGCCCCCTCCTTATCCCGAATCCTGCGCGATGAATTTATGAAAATTCAGGAGTGTATTACTCGATTAGGCATATCAGACGCGCGTGCTTGCACCATGTATTATAGCTTTAACGCATCTATGAACTGTACACACACTAATACACGCATATATATTTTAATTGATCAAATCGATTAGTCACGCGCTGCTTGCAAGCACTGCGTAAACGTATGCGCATACATATAACCCCCCCGCTCAAGTTAAATGATTAATTCGCGTTTATGGCTATTGCATATGGGTGTACGCGCGTGTGTGTACGTTGATAAACAATTATCCAATGTCAGGGATATAGCAAAAGCTGTAATCCGCGTAAACTCGTCTGTGCTTGAATAATCCTGCGTATAAACGCGGCCGTTAAATAATAAAATCATCCACGGCGGCCTATACCGTAATTTTATCAAAATTTGTCTTAATTTAAAGGACAAAACGCTTTAAGCTCGTATTATACCCGTATTGTAATATAACGTCAGGCCCTTCTTCCGACTCTCACCAATCATGAGCCACTGAAATCACTCGTTGAAAAGCGTATTTACATTAATTACTAACGTTTATTGTGAAACTTGATATAAAAAATCTCTATAACTTTGTTATTTTTATTAGAGTAAATCGGGGAATATGCCACAGTTAACTTTAAACGATCGTAGTTCAGAGACTTTTGGATATTTGGAAACGAAAAAACTATGATTTGGTCAATAATTACATATATTTAAATAATCTTGGAGCCCAGTGTTGATATTTTACAATTTTTTTTCAAATAAAAAAATATCAAGGACTTAAAATTTTCTACTTCACAAATCCGTTGGGTAATATGCCTTCCAATGTGTTATAAAGCTTTAAACACTCAATTTTTCTAGTTGATGGAAAGTTGCAACATGTAACTTTCCATAAACTAGATAAAAAAAATTTTCAAAATGGAATGTCTTCCTTGGGACAACATCTTTAAATTATATTTTTGTTTTTAGGCTATTTACGTAAGAGTTTACTTTTTTGAAAAAAATCCGTTAAAAAATAAATAAATAAAAAAGAATTGAGAAACACACTAATTTTTTTATAGTTTTAAATTTTCGTTTCTTATTCATTTGTATTCAAATCTACTGCCTGTTTTTGAGTCTTATTTGAGTAGATTCCCACTAATTTGTAAGTTGACTGAGTTACAGGCGTCAACAATATTATACACGGAGAGACTGGTTCGGTAAAAATTATGGTAGTTCCAACGGTAATCTTGGACCTCCTTGTTTCCTACCATAATTTTTATAGGTGAACGACTT
>JAPYYQ010003843.1:0-20514 GCA_030522585.1 Anagyrus pseudococci
ATGTAATTGAATGTAGTATTTCATTGCAAATTCATTAAATATATTTAAGTTTGTGCAGTAAAACTACATTAAATTTAAAGCAATTTTTTACAGTGTAGGAGGCTGGTCAAAGGACCGACAGACACTTGTGCCGGCGAGCCAAGGAGCTCGGGAATGGCGTAGGCGAGCCGGCCGAGCGCGCGCGAGAGAGGAACGAGTCGAGCGGCCCCGCTCCCTCTCTCTCTCTCGCGCTCACACACGTGAATCATAGCCCGAGAGAGAAAGAGAATGCTATCGGTCCCTCTCGCGCTCATATGTATATATATATATATATATTTATATGTACATGCGTCTCTCTCCCTCTCTCGCAGGAGAAACGTGAGCGAGAGAGGGCAACAGCTCTCCAAGAGAGAGAAAGAGCATGGAGAGCGAGACGGACAAAGATTCAAGGTTACGAGCCGCGCACGGACTTTCGCTCTCTATGGATTATTTCTACGATTTACGGAATATATTATTACACGGTAAAGGCCGCGAGCCGTCTACGTCTTTCTCGGCTCGGCGATGGAATTTCAGAGGAATTTACCTCGGGATTTATTATTGCTTTTATATATATATATTTATAAATCTATATGTTTCTCTGCTTTTTCTCTATCTTTCTTCTCTGTGTATGCACCCGGAGATACGTTATTTTTTTGCTAACTCTCTTTTCGCAATTTTTCATTCGGAGCCCTTGGATCCCACAGCATCGACAAATATCTGTACACCGCACGCTAATTTCTAGTTTGTCTCACTTTAAATTGTTTCATTTCATTCGTACACGTTTCAACTCGGACGATTTCACAAGTTGGCAAGTTGTGCAACGAGCATCGCTAAAAAGAAAAAGAAACGTTTAACAGACATGATTTCAAATGTCTTTCGTTAAAAAGATCGAAAAACTCGAGCGCAAGTAAGCCATATGTTGCGCGCTGATAAAAAAAAGTGTTCAAGAATTTGATCAAGAAATCAGAGTAGTCTTCGAGAACTAAGATTTATAAGGAAATTTAATAATAACATTTAATTTAGGCGCTTATTAATTTTCCAAACAAATAAACTGTCAAAGCTTATCGCGCGCTATTTTATATCTGTATATATTGATCAAAGAAAATAACGCAAGGAATAATGAAATTTCGATAAGGAAAGAGCTGACTTGCTTCCACGTGTCAAACAATTGCGTCAATATTTAATCAGACCGAGAAAATTGAAAGGTAGTAGTAACGAGCGCGAGACGATATTCTTTAATCAATATCTTACTGAATGTTGAGTTTCGTTGCGGAGGCAGTCGTTTAAACGACGGCGATGCTATAAATACCGGCAAAATTATTCTCCTCTGTTTTGTTATCAAAAACTTTAACGAAAATAATAACAACGATAAATCGGTAAACATAAAAGAAAATAATAAATTCGGTACCTTTAAAAAAAAATTCTTCGACATTATCAAGGTTCAATGAAGAAGCGAGTCGGGAGTAATAACGAGTTATCAGTTAAAAAAAACCACGTGAATTAACAATGCCGAGGAACGATAAGGCAGAGAAAGAGAGACATTGTCGTCGGATGATCGGCCAAGTGCTGAAGCGAAATAAAGGCCATACAGCATAAATACGCGCGCGCGCGCGCAGACGTATACGCACAAAAAGGCGTGTGTGGCCTGTGTGGCGCGCCAATGCCCGAAACCGGAGCCATCGTCGACGTTGTCGCATAGGCTCTCTTGGACGCGATTAGAGCAGGCTCAGCTCTCTCGGCTGGTTGAGGGGAGAGACGAAGACGAGAAAAAGAGATAGAGAAAGAGAGTGAGAGCAGCATCGGCTGGCTTGTCGAGGGCAAGGAGAGCAGGACTGCCGCCTTGGGCTAAAAATCTAAGCTTGCACCGTCAGAAATAACGCCTGCTGCGAGAGAGCAGCCAACGACGACGACGAGTGTGACTGCTGTACGACGAGGAGAGACAGAGGCTGCTAGCGTACTTTCCGCTTGCTTTCCGGACTCGGAGCTCTTGACTATGTGTGTTATGTGCAGCGCGAGCGAGCGAGTGTGGCCCGCTTTTTCGCTGCCACCGCTGCTGCTGCTGCTGCTGACGCAGAGGTGGTGGAAAGGGCCGGTACTGCTGCTGTCGAGAGGCGTTCGCGAGTATATAGCACGGCGGCGGCCTCGCGTAGCTCGGCAACGGGGGACTGATTTATCGAGCGCACGCCGGCACTTGGGTTTGTTCGATTTGGAAAGCGATGCCGTCGCTAATGCTGCCCCGCTGCTGCTGCCGCTACTACTGCCACGCCGTTTTCACTTTTTAGTGCCGGCTTGGACTTTACCCCTCTCCTCGGCTCCCTCGTTCCCTTCCCCCAGAGCTCAGCGGCAGCAGGAGCGAGGGGCTATCTCCTCGTTAACCGGACCATTATGGATTTTGGCAAGCCGTGCTCGCATATTAATTGCCGGCCACTTGGAAGACCCTTCTAATTAGGGGATCTTCGAGAGAACGTTTCTACATTGTGTGTGTGTGTGTGTCTGTGTGCGTGTCAGAGAGATACAGAGAATGTTGCGAGGGAGAAAACGGGGTAGAGAGGCTTTCTATCGGAGCTAACTCGACGACTCGAGACTTGAGCGGGGCACAAAACGACTGAACGAAAAGCGGCAATCTGGCCTCTTCCCCGCCACCTCTCTCCCTTTCTCCCTTCCGAGCTTTTATTTTTTGCAGCAAAAGTTTAAAAACCGCCAAAAGAAAGACGAGCTATTTCTGCGAAGCCAGAGAGAGAAAAAAGACGACGAAAAGGTTGAGAGGAAGAAAAAGTCGAAGAAGAAGGAGAAGAAGCAGCAGCAGAAGACGAAAAGGAGAAGCTGTAGAAGAAGCTTGGGGAAGTATAAGGAAGGATAGATAGAGGGGAAGAGAGAGAGAGAGAGAGAGAGAGAGAGAGAGAGAGAGAGAGAGAGAAGGGAGGGGTTGGAAAAAGATAATCAGAATTCATAGATGCTTGAGATGCCTCGTCACTTCCGACCTTTCCAAGGTAAGTAGGCAGCTGAGAAGAAGAGAGGGAGAAGGTAGAACGAGGTGGAAGGAGGAGGTAGGAACGAGGATGAGAGGAGGTGGAGGCAGCAGCGCCGGTTCTGTGTATACTGGCAAGACGACCTCGAGTATGCAGGAGAGCCGGTGCAGCAGCGCGAAAGAACCTGCGTGCGTGCCGCGGCACATCCGCGCGCTCTCTCTCTCTGTCCTCCTCCATGCCCCTCGTTCTCGCTCACACATGTATACATGTTCACGGAGTCGCGAGTCAAAATCGTAAGAGAGGACGAGAGACACGGTATAGAGGTATATATAACGAAGAGGAGAGCTTGGCGTGACGTCAGCCGGTTGGGAATTGCTGTACAGCGGTGGTGTGAGGAGAGAGAAAGAACGCGCGCACGTGCGGCACAATAAGAGCAAGAAGAAGAATGGGAAGGTATGTAAGGCGGAGGAGGAGAAGAAGACTGGGAGAGAACCGGCAAGCGCAGGGCCGTTCTATTGCTCGTATATATATATATGCGTGCGTGTGTGTGCGTGTGTCACGAGAATACCCAACACACTCTCGTCCGCAGCAGGCAGAGCAGCACACAGCCGCGATGGGACGGCGGTGGGTAGTCTCTGGTTCAGCGGGCGCACAAGTGTGCAGCCGTGCTCGTGCACGCAAGAGCGACGAAGAGAGAAAGAGAATCGAAGAAAAAGAGAACGATGAGGTGGAGGAGGAGGTGGAGAAGAGAAGAGCGCATATACAGGCGCTTGGCGGCGGCGGCGGCCTACCTGCGAGCCTGAAACTGGCAGTGCGGCGGCCCGGCTCGGCTGTAAGGCACAAAGAAAACGAGCCGAGCTGGAAAAAGAGAGGGAGGACCGAGGAAGAGCCCCGGGGCCAGCAACCTTCCTCCTCGACGACGAGGAGGAGCTGCTGCTGGCTTCTCTTTCTCTCCAACGAGCGAGAGGGATGCAGCGATTCTTGGGATGTATACTCGGACGCAGCTTCTCTCTTTCTCTCTACAGCAGCAGCATCCCAGAGAGGGAGACGACTACGCCAGGAGCGCAGAGAGAGAGAGAGAGAGAGAGAGAGAGAGAGAGAGAGAGAGAGAGAGAGAGAGAGAGAGAGAGAAAGAGAGCCGATGAGCCCCCCTGAGAACTCGCCAACTCCTTTCAAGTCCCCTTGGAAACGACGACGAGGAGAGGAGCCTTAGAGCGAGAGAGAGAGAGAGAGGCCGTCGCGGTGAAAAAGTCGCCGAGATCGATTAGGAAATCATACTCGTCCTTCCTCCTCGTTTTTCCACGATGTAACTCCTCTCCGCGTGCGTACGTCAGAGCGCGAGTCGCGCAACAAAAGTTATCATAATACCCGTACCAAAAGCGCGGTACTCCGTTCGGAGCCGCGGATCCTCTTAATGACGTCCGAAGCTCTCCGTTGTCCCCGTTGTTTTGTATTTTCCCTCTTATCCTTTCCTGCCTCCACGACAAGCCGATACAACGCTAACTCTCTGCCCCTCTCTCTCTCTATCTCTCTTTCCGTTGTCAACGTCTCATTCAGCTGCCATCGAAGCTGTATACACCGGCGCTGTTGCTTTGCAACAATATTCTACCACCTGCACGCTGCAATAATACGGATGTTACGAAACGACGAGAGGGAGACAGAGGGAAAAAGAGTGAAAAACACAGGAAAGGGCGAAGAGAGGCAATGCTTGGAAGAGGAGGGACGAGAGGAGGCGAGTGAACATACAGCAGCGTAATGTCGATAATTTGACGCAAAAAGAGCGTGCTGTTCATCAGCAGGAGATAGCTTGGCGGTAGGGGGAGAAGAGAGAACGATCGGCAATCGAGCGCGCGCGCGTGCTCCTTCCAATTAGCGAGAGACGCGCTCGATCCGCGTGTAAGGCAAATCGCTCGATGGCTGCGCGCCGCGTGCTATATCACCGCGCACCTCGTCTATACGTATATACAACTCCGGCTGCTGCGAGGGTAATTAATGCTCGCGAAAATATGACAGGAATAAATTAAGCATTTTTCAAGAGCTATACGCCGGAGCGTCACGAATGCAACAGTAGCGCTGGCGAGCAGCAGCACGCTGAACCCGTATACAGTCGACGAGAAAGAGAGAGAGAGAGAGAGAAGCGATCGTATACACTGTAGGAGGAGGAATCGGGCACGGAGGGAGGAAGAGAGCGAGAAAGGGGAGGCGAAGAGGCGAAAGGGGGAGCAGAAGCAGAGAGTAGGGAGCAGAGCGGCAGCAGCAGCCCCGGCGGAGATAACTCGGATAAAAAGAAAAACGGGCCGCGCCGAAGAGGGGGAGAGAAAGCAGCGAGGATTCCCGTCGGCCTACGCGCTCTCTCGCCCGGCTGCTTTTCTCCCTCCCTAACTCCCGCAGGCAGAACGGGCGCGATGCGGCTCTGCGGCTTCGAGGTCTTCACCGAGGGGGCTGCCGCCGCTCCTATATACGCCAGAATCGCAGCCGAATATCCGCTCCCGTACATATATACGCGTTGACTATTTACGAGCCGAGCTCTCTCTCTCTCTCTCTCTCTCTCTCTCTCTCTCTCTCTTTCTCTCCGGAGGAATCAATGCCCGTGTGGCACCAGTGCTCCTGCGCTTGTCGCATATACTTGCGGCTGTACTGCAGCCACTGCTGTGTCGTAATTGCAGTATACGCCCAGATGACACCAGCCTTTATCTTTTCCATTATTTCAAATTAGCAACTGCGGCTGTTTGTTATTCGCAGTGCGTAAATGAACTACTTGAGAGAAAGAGATGCTGGGCATTCGAAATGTAAAATAACGTTTATACGAGAGTCGCTACAGTAATCGACAATGCAAAACAGGAGAATGTAAGAAACCGCAGCAATGTTATCCCTCCTTTTTTTGTTCAATTTCATTTTGCATTCTGCATGGCAGGATGAACGAAAGAGAAGGAGAGAGAGAGAAAAAAAGGGCAATTGCAAAACGCGATATGTATCTGGCATTGTAAAGAGAGCCAAGAGTAGAGGGGGGGGGGGAGAAAGAAAGAGCGTGGAATAATTCTGGAGCGAGCAGAGATCGCAGGATGAGCATTAGGTTCGACTTCAATTTCCGTGTCGATTTATTTTTGCCCAGCAGCAGCGCCGATGCATCACGGCGTGACAATCACATTATCTCTGATTACTCATACGTTTGAAAAAGTATTCGCTCGCCGAGAGAGAGAGAGAGAGAGAGAATTGGCCGACGCGAAACAGTATTTCTTTGATGGGTGCAAATGTTTGAAAACTCGCCTCTACTCCCACACACACACACACGCACACGCAAGCATCGAGAGCGCGATGTCGCTTAAAGCTGCAACTTGGTTAAATTTTTAAAAACAGAACACTTCGATATAAAACCGATACACCGTCAGAAATTTATCGCTTGCAAAAATATTACCGTACGTGCAATAGTATACTCACACATATCGGGTAGCCCAGATGTAAATGAAACTCTCCTGGCGAACTAATTAGAGGAGTACGTGTGTGTGCAACGTGCAGAGCGCATGAAAAACGGGATAACCGCGCGAGTTATCAGAGTTATTCGCTTTATAAAATAATGAATAAGAGAAGGAGTGGCCGGGGCGAGGGGGCTGTGCAGGGGATAAACATTCCAAGGAATGAAAATGTATAAAAGGGAGAAATCAATGGGAACGCTTGTATGTATAAGTAAATGCTGAAGAGACATCGGCAGCGACGAAGACGAAAAATACGACGTCGACGACACGACGCCGACAGAGAGGAAGAAAGGGCCAGCTCGTAAAGTGAGAAAGAGCAAGAGAGAGAGTGGACGAAAGCTCTCACGGGCTTAGCGTCTCAGGCAGAAAAGGAAAATAAAGAGTGCGGGGACCGCGCGTTGGAGCGAAGGCGAGTGAGAGCCAGAGAGCGCCGAGAGAAAGAGAGTAGACGAAGAAAAAGAGAGCCCGTGCAGAGCCGAGAGAGAGAGAAGGAGTATAAGCGAGTGCGTGTATGTAGGCAGGGGTACGAAAGGGGATGAGGTGCGGAGGAGCGGGAGTGGAATGAAAAAAAATATCGGCGTGCGCGCGTGTGGCTCTCTCTCTCTCCGCTCACGCTTTCGTACGGGAATAGCCGAAGCTCGTTTGCAGGCGTCTCTCGTGCGAGCCACAGCAGCTGGGCCACCAGGCGAGCAAGAAAGAGAGGGCAAGCTCGTATAGAGTCCACCTACGTCGTGGCTGTGGCGACGAAGGAGAGGAACGGATCATTTCGTGACCCGGACGCCCACCGCCATCCTCCGCCCGTGTCCCCGGCAACGCCGCCGCCGCCGCCGACGTCGTCCGTTGTGGGTCGTCATCGAACGCCCTCGACAATTACGCTCTACGTTACAAAAAAGAGACGCGTGAGCGCGCGCCTCCTGCTATATACTCCGGCGCGCGTATACCACGCGGCGGCTCTCGTTTTCCGCCCCCTCTCTCGTTGCTCCTATATAGCAGCAACAACCCACGGAGCGCAATATAACGCCCGAGCCAAGGCCTTCTCGCATGTGCGTGCGTGTGCACGCGCGAGACCGGCCGCGTTCCTCCTCTACCCCCTTCCCGACGACGACGAGCACGAGGAGAGACGTCGCCGACGACGAGCGATGACGAGAGTCTTATTTGCTTCGCGGAAAAACTCGCCCGCGGCGAATAACACGCGCGCATCATCACTTGCCAGAAAGCTCAGACTCCGATTTTCCCCTCCCCCCCCCCGTCACCCTTCTTTTTTATTCCTCTTCCAACTTCTTCTCTCGCTTCGTTTTTGCCGCTAGTTAAAACTTTTCAAGATTTTACTTTGACCATCACACCGGTCTTCCCTTCGTAAAAGCACACCCACATCCCCGGAGAGTCGCTCAATGTGCTATATGTATACCTATAGGTTTTCTGGGTGGGTCCCCTACTGTTTTGTTTAGCATCCGTAACTCGAAAAGAGAATAGGTTCGAAACAAAATTATGCCGCAGAGGCGAACAACTGGCATTTATAATGAGAAGGAGATAGGTGTACAGCCACCGTCGTTGCGCACCGGAGTTTATCGTGGAAACGCATCACAACAGTTAAGCACAGCAGCCGAGAGGACAACAGTTGATGGCTTAGCCGTGAAAATTAAAAAAAAAAAAAAAGAAGAACGAGACGAAGGAGAAGAAGAAAAAGAGAAAAAGAAGCCTTTAGTGAATGACGAACAGACAAGTTTGAGTAGACGGAGCACGGGGGGAAGAGGGGCCCACGATATTTCGGACGCGGTGGCGGATGTAGCCGCGCGCGCGCGCACACACGCGCACCGGGGGCGGCGCGTTTGCATCTGAAAGAGAGTAGAGTATATAGGCGCGCGGGCGGCGTGGGTCGGCGATGTGTGTGCGCACGCCCGGGGGGCCCCCCAGCCCACGTCAACTACCGCTGCCGGCGAGCTTGCCTCTCGTCCCACGTCGTTCTCCTCTGTCTCTGCTGCCTGTGTGCCGAGGGACGCCCGCGCCTCCACCGCCGCCCCCGTCCAAAATGCGCTGCATCCGCGCCCCGCGATGCCGTTTCTAGCTCGGCGCGTAGGTCGGCGGGCCAGCGAAGGACGCGCGCTGCTCTCAGCAGCCGCCGCCGACGCCGAGCAGTAGTAACGGCTCTGACGCCACGGTCTGGCGCACCGAAATACGGCGCCTCCTACGCTCAGAACGAGAGCTTTATTAATAACAAGCCGCCGCCGCCGACGACGACGCTCCGAGTTCCCCTGCTCCTTCTTCTTCTTGTTCAGCCGATTAACCGCAGCCCCGGTAATTAACGCGTCGCAGCAGCGCTAGTAGCACAGTCGTAGGCGCTCGCTCTCGTATCCGGCCAACTCCGTACTTTTCCAAACGCGAATGGAAGGCAAGGCGAACCCCGTGGCTGGCGAGATTTCAAATCGCGTTATCGTTTTCTTCGCTGCCCCGACACGACTTACTCTACGGCCTGGCTGGTTTTTTTACGAGTAATCGGCCAAGCCGAAGGCATTACTTCGGACGCGCTTCTCTCTCTCTCTCTCTCTCTCTCTCTCTCTCTCTCTCTCTCTCTCTCTCTCTCTCTCTCTTTCAAGTCGATTGGCCAGTGAGCGAGTTTTTCGAGCGACTGCTACGATCACATGCGGGACGTTGACGACACGCGCTCGACGTATATATCGCTCTCTCGGCGAGTAAAGTAGCCCCTTTCGGTCCCCCCTCTCCTCCCCTGCCTCGTCCCCTTATGGAAGCGTAACGCGCCATTTTTATCCGAGAGACTCTCCGTCGCGAAAGACCGACTCTGCCAGATATATACCCCGACTACACTCGCCCTCGCAACGACGACGCCTTTTAAATGCCCTTTAAATATATACGCGCACATGCCTGGCACGGAGAGCTTTCGCCGAGCAACTTGTTCCTTCTCCCCCCTTCATTCGTTTGCTCTCCATCTCTCTCTCTCTCTCTCTCTCTCTCTCTCTCTCTCTCTCTCTCTCTCTCTCTCTCCCTCTCCCCCCCCCCCCCCCTCCCCCAACGCTTAACTCCGTTTAAGGCAGTTTTTGTTCTTTGAATTTATTTAATCGAATGCATAACGAACTGCGCTTGTTTTAACTTTTTTTTTCGTCGTCGACTCCCCGCAATCGAATTAATTAGTTTAGTTTTTCTTTGATGATGTTGTTTGCCGATGAATTACCGATGCAGCATAAGTCCGAGCGTAACATTCAGATTTACTTTGCGCACAAGAGAGAGAGCGCAATATTTTGCCGAGCTCTGTACTTCTTTTTTTCTTCTCGTAAATAAGTTTTTCATTCCATTCGCCTCCTTCGCTTATTAGTATATATGTATCGAAAACGCGATTGTAAACGACGAGCGTTGTTGTGGTTACACGAAAACGCGCCCTCTTCCTCTCTCTCACTCGTTTCGAAAAAAAAAGAACTTTCATAACATAGAATAATAAAACAAGAGACGAACGCGAGCGTTTTTAAGGTGAAACGATTGTACAAGAATTTATTTTGCTCCGAATTATTCACTTCGGTCCTCGTGATTTATAATACACCGCTGCCACCAGTCTACACGCACATAGCTATATACTCACGCGCGCCCGCCGCGTGTTTGATGTTACATCACGAATACCGAATAGGGATTGAATATTATTTAATTGATTCACACTTGCTGTACGCCAGAGAGAAAGAGAGCGTCAAGTGGTTATTATTTTCTTTCTTTCGTTTTTTTTACACGCGCGCTCCGCTTCAAAACAAACCGGTACATATACGATGACTCGTGCCATACTCTTGTACATTAACAGTATATTCCGATGAAAAAGGGATCGTCCGGGTGGAGAAAGGAGCTTTGTTATAATTGCAAAATATTGCCCATTAAAGCAGTCATCGGTTCATAGGACACTTGTGCGTGCGATTCAGCTCTTCTCGAGAATTACTTTGAGAACGAGGACAAGAGGGGAGGGAGAGAGAGAAGTGTACGGGTTCGTGTGCGTTGTCTTGAAGATCGTGTGGAGGCCCAGAGGCGTAATGTATGTACGTAGTACGTATATATAATATACGGTGGGGGGGGGCAAAGCGAGAGAGCTGTCGGGAGTTTGGATGTGAGAGAGAGGTAGCGGGCCGTTGCTGGAGGTGATAACATCGGGGCTACTCCCTCGGCTTGTCCGTCCTTCTCTCCAAGAGGCGAAGCTCGCGCCGTCATTGTCGTGCGTTACGTAAGGGAGAGGTGTGTGCGGGCGCGGAAGAGAGCGGAGAAAAAGAAATCTACGCTCGTCCGTGCCGAGGAGGGAGGAAGCAGCACGAGGTGGAAGAGACAATGAAGTTGCTAACGAGTGTAACGTTACGTTCTCTCCTAGTGAGAGAGGCACCGACTACTCCTCGTGCGCGCACTCCTCGAGCAAAGCTACTGCGGAAAGTAGCAGGATCGTTTGCCGGCTACTCCGGTCTTTCTGCCGACTCGCGAAATCCGTGCTGGCTGCTGCTACAACCTCTGGAGGAGAGAGAGAGAGAGAGAGAGAGAGAGAGAGAGAGAGAGAGAGCGGTTTCGCGTGGCTGGCTGGTCGAGTAGGAGGAAGAGCACAGAGTAGCGCGGTGGCCGCCCGAGCTTATCGAGCGCTTAAAGTGCGATAGACCAGTTTGGCCGGTGCGGCTCCGCGGTGCTTTGTCGCCTTCCGCCGTTGACGCGGCCTCTCGTCAGCCCCGCACGATGACTCGAGAGCGCGTGTGTACACGTCGGGAAATAGAGCCGAAGCCGCGATAACGAACACATTTTTCGGCCTCGGTTTTGTGAGCTCTCGTATCGCAGACCCGGCGAGCCTAGGCATCGATATCTCGGGGAGCCTCAGGGAGAGCCCCTCGAAGCCCCCGCTTTCTCTCTCTCTCTGCGTATTCCCCGCTCACCGGGCTGCTGCTGGGGCTGTGCTATTCGCTCCCTCGGCCGCTCCTCGAGAGAGCTCGGCTTTCCCCCTGCTGCCGGGGCGGCGCGCGACAAGCGGGGGGATATTCGGTCGCCCCCCCCCCCCCTGGCCCTCGACACCCACGCGTGCTAGAAGCTCAGCAGAGAGAGAGCAGGGTGGGCCAGAACGGAAGAGAGCTCTGGCGTTATACTCTCGGGGAGCTGACTAAGCCAAGCTGCTGCTGCTGCTGCTGCCCTGACTCATCCTTCTTCTCTTTCTCGCTCTCTGCGGGAACGAGAAGCCGTAGTCGCAGAGAATAAGTCCGATAGGCACGCCTGTGGCCGGAAATGCCGGGCCTGTTTCATTCCGAGGAACGAGCGCAGAGCTCTTTCTCTCTCCCTGCCTGCCTGGCTGCTGCTTCTCGAGGAAATAAGAAAAAGCAAGCAAGCGCGCTCCGGAGAAGTTAAGCGACAAAGAACGCCGTTTAGGCGTATATTCAAGCACGAGCGCCGAGCCGCGCTTTTATTGAAGCTAATCAAGAGCGAAGATAGCACGAACGAGATAAGCCGACGCATTTTCGTAAGAGAAAGAGAGAAACTGCCTCTCCCTCTCTCCGACTGACTAACACTCTCCGCTACTTTATGCTGGCTGTATATCCGATAGAGAATTAGCCCCGCTAGCTTGGAGCCTGACTGTGTACGAGCGTTGCTCGGAGACAACGTGTAGCCTGAGAACGGGCCAACCACGTCTCAACCTAACAGTCCTAACTCCTAACTCGATGTATACACACACAGACGCCGCGCATACAGACGCACCGCTAACTGTTTACAGCCGCTGACCTAGTAAATAACGACTAAACTTCCTGGACTTTTCGGTGGGGGGTGGGGTGACTCTTCTTTCGAACTCGCACGGCGCTCCGGTTAGTTTCGGAATGTGTATTCGTACTACATGGTCAAATGTAAATATACGGGTTGATTCGGGAAAAGACACGCACACACAGTACACAGAACAGACACGTACCTTTCTCGATGAAGAAGGCATATTCGTTCCTTGGCGACTTTCAGCCTCTTCGAGATTATTTTCTTGAGGTTCTCGACGCTCTCGTTCTTGTCGACGGTGATGTCGAACTGCCCGCCCGTCGTCGGGGTAATGCTGATGGTGATGGTAGGATCGCTGGGCTGCTGCTGCTGCTGTTGTTGCTGCTGCTGCTGCGACGTCTGCAGGCGCGTCTGAGGAGACTGCTGACTGGAGGCCGCCGCGGTCGCCGGGGGGTTAGGGGGAGCAGTCGCGACTGGCCCGGGGGCGGCGAGGACCGGGACGCAGCCACACCCCGTGCTCGCGGGGCTGCTGCCGGTCGGGCCGGGCGAGGCGTATTCCCGCACCCCGGCGTCCGGCTCGAGCTCCGGCGTTCTCGGCTTGCCCTCGCTCATCGTTACGGCGGCTGGGCGCTGCTCGCCGAGCCCTCCTGCGGCTGCTGCTGCTCCTCTTCGCTCCGACTTGGCCGATTCAACTGCTGCGACTGCTGGCGGCTGCGGTGCTTGGGCTCCCCTCGGCGCCTCCTCGGCCCGCTCTCTGCCGCTGTGCCGCGCCGTCTTTACGCTGCGCTCAGCTCCCGCAGCTCTCGTCACGAGGAGGACACGTACATAACCGTGCGCTTCGCTCCCCTCGGCAGGCAGGCCGGCTGGCTCTCTCAGAGCTCTAACGCCCGGCCGTTATTGCTCTTGTTCTCGCTACTGCTGCTGCTGCTGCTATTCGATGCCAACTCTTGCCATTGCTGCTGGAGCATGCCTATGTGTAGCCGCGAGCGCCTTGTAAGAATACAGTATTGGCTGAGAGAGAGAAGAACACGAGTGCCGAGAGAGCGCGGCCTTTTCCCACGTTGCTTACTTGCTTGTGCGCGCGCGAGAGAGAGGGCCGCTCGCGTGACGCGCAGCTGCACCTGCTCTCTGTGGCACCGCCGCTCTGGGCCCACGGAAAGGGAACAAGAGGGAGCGCGCGGCACACTCTCTTCCGTCCGTACTCGCTGAATAGCCACTTCAGGGGCTACGTGGCTGCTGCTGCTGCTCTGCACTGCCGGGGAACTACCCCTAGTGGGCGAGCGCGCGCCCGATCGATAGGGAAGCAGCAGTTGGGGGCCCCTCGGGGATCGCGACGAGAGTATTCCTCTGTCCCGTGGGCGGCTCTCTTTGCTCCCTCCTTCCTTCTTATGTATAGACGATCCGCTTCTCCTGCTCCGCTTCACGAGCAGAGAGCGAGAGAGAGGGAGCAGCCTGGTTGTCGTGCACTGGAATTATATCGGGTGTAGAAGCGGCGCGCGCGCCGCGAAGCCCGAACGCCTACTGGCCGGCGATGCTGCTGCGCGCGGGGGCTCGAGCCGTGCTGCTGCTGCTGCCGCCGCCGCCCGCTTATCCCCTTATCGCCGCGGTCCTCCGTTTTCTCTCGCCTGCTGCTTTATACACACGCTCGTGAGGCCAGAGAGTACGCCCGTCGTCGTCGTCGGCCCCCGGGCGTAAGAGCGAGCGAGTGCGCGAGGCACAGGGGAAGGGGAGCAGGAGGGAGGGGGGCGAGAGGGGACGAAGGAGAGAGAGAGAGTGCGCTCTCGTGGCTGTGCGCCACCGCCGCCGCTGCTAGTCGGGGCGTAGGTCGACGACGCCTGCTGGACTCCTCGGCCCCAACGGTCGAGTAAATCCGGCGCGGGAGGAGGCTGAGGGTGGAATGGGCTGTGCTGGTGGAGGTGGTAGTTGGGAGGGGGGGGGAGTTAGGGAAGAGCGAGATCAGCGGGTGGTAGGCTGCAACTCCTCGGTGAAGCCGGCTCTCCTCCCTCTCCCGGTGAGCGAACCCTGCGCCCTTGCGCTGCTCCCCGTCCAACTGGTCGTCGTCGCCGTGGTTGTTTATTGCACGGGACGCGCTCTCCAGTCGAGACTCTCTCACTCTCTTCTCTTCGTTGGACAACACGCGCGCACGAGACGGCCGCCGCAACTCCGGTCTCTCTGCTCCGCACGACAGCCGCGCGCAACTACAACTGCGGGCCGCTTGCGCTCCGAACGACGTTCGTAGGGGCAGCCAGTGCCAGTTAGAGCGGCGGCGGCGGCGGCGCTAGCTGGCTGCTTATTCTGCGTGCACGCCAGAGCCCCGCACTCACATCGAGAGAGAACGAACATGTATCCCTCCCACCACGGGCGTTTATTATACTCCTTCCCTCTCACCCTCGCTCGATCTCTCCCTCTCTCGCTGTCTTTTTCTTATAATGTGCGTGCGAAAGCGGCCAAACGACGACCTTCCTTCACGATAACAGCATGCTTGAGTGCGACAGCCGAGAACGACGACGACGAGCAATACTTATATACTTATCTCTCGCTTTATCAGCCGCTGACCCGTGCTCCCACCCCCTCCTACTTCTCCTCCTCCTCGTTCTCCTCTTTCTCTCCGCTCCTGCGCTCCGACGCCTTCTCCCCCTTCACGTGTCTCGCTTTTCGGAGCTGGCCACGTTAGATCTCAAGATCTTTCAGGATCAGGACCCACGTATTTCACGGGCGAACAGCTGAAAAACGACTGTGTTATGAGAGAGAAAATAAAAGAGAGAGAAAGAGAGGGAGAGGGAGAAAGGAAAGAATGAAAGAGAGAAAGGGGGGTGGAACTGTAAATGAGGGTAACGGTTGAGGGGAGGGACGAAAATGCGATGCCAATGCCCCCACGCTCTGCGTCACCTTTGGACGTTCCGGTGATGATGCGCCGCCGCCGCCAGCCAGCCAGCCAGCTCTCCTCCCCGCAGCCTTATTCTAGCCTAGAATAAGCCTAGAATTTCTAGGGTGATATGTTTAGTGACAAAATGGATACGTGGTGATAATCGTTTTATGATTACCACGGCGATAAACCCGGAATATATGACGAAAATTCGTTTATCACACGCCGATATGACAGAATCTATAGAAATTTTTAAAATATGAAAACTTATGTGATAAAGTAATTTAATGAACGCGATAAACATATTTGTAATTGAAATTTTTTATCACTGAATACAGTATATCTCTTATCACTCAGTTATAAATTATATCAATAATAGCGTAATGATAATATTAGAAATAAATTGTTTAATTCAAAATTACTGAATGTAATAGAAGTTGTTTGTTTAACAAATAAAATTAACTAATAAATATCGACTTTTAGTTCACAATCATCTATTAAGTTAATAAAAAAAATAATAAAAAAAAATCATTGTATTTTTTAATTAAAATATATTTTATAAAAATACACGCGGTTGAGAATTTTTTATTATACAAACAATTAAAATTAGATAGTACGTAGATTACAAAGTGAATTAATTATAAAAACGATCTATTATCCTTTGTCTTTCATTGATCCCCATTGCATAATCTGATTCTTGTAGTAGAACATTTGGATTAGGTAGATGTGGGCGTCCATTGTACCTTTCTTGTACCCTATATCAAAGTATTTTATGAATTAACATGTCAATTTTAGAAACATATTTTAAGTGTAAAAATAAAACTATTTTGTTACTTACCCATTTAATCGGACATAGTTATGCAAGACAGCAGAAGCTTGAATTATTCGTGCAACTTTTTCTGGTTTATAATGCAAAACTCTTCTTCTGCTTATCCCAAGCCATTTGTTAGATAATAATCCAAATGTTTGTTCTATTTTGCACCGAGTAGTGACATGGTCTTCGGTGTAGGCAGCTTCTGGTGTGAGCGGTTCTGCATTGCGGAGTGGAGTCAACATAATTGTTGAGGGATTGTAGCCACTGTCTCCTAAAATCAAATAAATAAAATAATTAAAATAAGATTATGGATCACATTGCTCAAACATCTTTTAATACTGTTTGTACATACCCAATAAGTAATACGATCCTTCTTCCTGTAATACTGCAGGATCTTCTGCAAGACTTAAAAAGAACTGCTTAGCCTCACTGTAATGCCAAATGTACCGGTCATTATTTGACCCAGGACATATTCTTAAGCTCCTGATAATATAATTATCATCTGTAATCTGTAAACATAGGAAATATTAACACATTAGACATATTCTTTTTACTTAATATAATTAAATGTTATAAGCCCACCACTTGTACATTCATTGCATGCCTGTGTTTGTAATGAAAAAAGGCTTCTTCGTATGCTGTTGGACGAATGAAACGTACAACCACGCAATCAATTAGTCCTAGAACCCCTGGTATTCGATTTACTTGTAAAAATCTAAGAAATATAAAAAATGAGTATACAACACAGACACATACACATGAATACAAGCATTATGTTCAAAAATAACCTTTCTTTTATAAGTTCTCTTTCTTCTCGAGTGACTGGTAATTTTATCCAGTCTTTTGAAATAGCTGATAAGGCATAAGTCACTGTATGCAGACATCTGGATACTGTCGATTGACTAAGTGGGTGAACAAAATCCTGACCAACTCCTTTTTGGTATCCTCCTTCAGCAAAAAACCGTAGGGCACTTAATACTTGTAAATGATATGGGATTGTTGTTGTGTTATGCAAAACCATGCTATCGTGTAAGAGGTCTATTAATTGCATAGCTAGACGTGGTGACATTCTGTGCACAAATTGCATAATAAATGTTTCATTTTATTACAAATATAACATAGTATGTACATGCAGTTACGTCAAAGGACTACAATTATTTATAGATCAAGTGTAAAAGTATTTGAAATTGAATTGAGATAATCGGTTTTAAAATTAGCAGGAAGTAATACATACCTATAATACTTTCTAAAGTATCGTGGATTCATGGTAAAAGGATCAGAAAGATCTCGCAAATTTCTTCTAAAAAATTTTAGCTTTCTTCTTTGCCAATTAGCTTGTCTACGTTGTCTTTGTTCATCATTTATAAAATTACCAAATACCAAAAATACAGCGGCATTCATTTTGGAAAATTTACCGAGCGATTTCAAATACTCATAGGAAGTGTAGTCGTTAAATATGCAAGTGCTACTAATCCCTAAAGTAGTTCATATTTAGCAAATTTATTTTACTGTAACCTCACTTAGAACAGAAATTGTCAAGCTGCGTCGTGCGCGCTTGCAGTAATAACATATTCAATTATTCACAGCTTTTTATTTTACCGGCTCTCACTTGCTTAGAAGACTGATTTATTTATTGTATTTATTCAATAAACTTTGATGAAGGAGTTTGCACGTGTATCGTCCCAAACACTCAGTGCGTGACTGCGTGTATGCGCACGGGCATGTGTGTGTATGTACGTGTGTGTAACGACACCATGGAAATGGAATTTTGGAGCACAATCTTAGTCTACTTTGCTTACACTCGTGTGCTCAAAGCAATTGAGACGAAGTAAGATTAAAAAAAGGAATTACTTTGTTCAAAAGGAAAGGACTCCTACTTTTACTTACTGCGTAATACCGTACTTGGAGTTCAAGAGGATGTACTGTTTGAAAATTATTGCATAAGTAAAATTAGATATGGCGTGAGTATCACTTTTAAACTTGTTTTATAAACATTACATACAGTATTTTAGGTTAGATTTGAATTTTATAAAAAAAAAGTTTATCCTAATGTTGTTTAAAAAACCATTATGGTTTATATAGTATAAAGTACATCACTCTTTTTTAATAGCAATAAAATTTTGATTAAAATTGATTATAAGATATTTTAAATAAATTTACAAGTACATGTAATGATGTATTGTACCTTCAATGATATTTTGAATCTTATATTCTTGCATTAATAAAAGGTTGTTTGAATTCATTAATAAATAATGTTTTAGGTCTCATCGCATTTCAAATGATCAATTGGGACATTTGATCAATTACATGGAAAATCACACAATGTTTGCTAGAGGCCAAGTGACTCAACTAGGAAAAAGTGGCAGTGAAAAATATCATAACATGTGGAAAGAAGTTGCGGATGCATTGAATGGATTGGAAGGAGCAAACAAAAATGCAAAAGAATGGGAAACGGTATATATTCAATTATAATCAGACAATCTCTCTTATCAATTAAATTTATTACGAAATTATTTTATATGCGATTTCATTCAGACATGGAAAAATTTAAAGAATAATGCTAAAAAAAGGAAAGCAGATTATTTTAACAAATTATCAGAAACTGGCAATGTAGGAGATATTCCTTTACTAAGTGAATTTGACATACATATAACAGACATTTTTGGAGACTATGGCGTTGGCTTAAACGTTATTGAAGAAAATGGATTACCAACAAACAGAAAAGACATTACAACTCTAACAAGTAATTCAATTTTATTAAAATATACTTAATTTTATCGGTAATAATGACCAAAGGAAATTTTGCTTAAACAAATTTTCCACAGTTTTAAAACGAAAAAAACTACGATGTCGTTTAATCATTTGAATTCGACCGATTATGACTCATGGTACGTAATACATATTAAACCACAATCATTTACATTACAATGTAAATTATTATGTAGTCTGTAATTACGTATAATACCTAACAAAGGACTTTTATTGTTTATACCCTAATTTAACCCTACCATTTGCATCAGTTTGACAGTCCGCAAAAACACGTGCGTCTAAAAAATTTGACTACGAGAATTGGTTTTTATTGTCAAAAATGAGTTGGTGAGGACATATGTCATTTAAAACTAATGTTATAAAATAAATTTGTTTGGTTTTTTTTGTCAAAATTATTTTTCCGTAACATAGAAAATTGGGTGTTACATGTGCAATTCTTTTTTAGCCAGCGTAACAGACCAAATGGAAACCAACTGAATTTACTACTATCTTTCATGGAAAAGTATCCTCCTCTTGCTAAAGGAGATGTTACTCTTGATGATAATGTTACTACTTTGCAATGGGATGAAATAGCAAGTCATCTGAACAATATTGGTAAACAAGCTAGATCAGTTAATGAATGGAAGAAGGTTTGTTTGTTATCATAAATTTATTATTCTTAAATTTCTATTTCTTTTTAACTAAACAAAACTTGATCCTCAGACATGGACGGATAAGGTCAGAATGGTAAAAGACAAAAAAAATGATTATGTCAAGAATCGCAAGGTGAAGCCTTTTACTCAATTTGAAAATAAGGTTTTGATTGCTGTTGGGGAGAAGCCTGTCTCTGCTGCTTTACCTTTGGGCCCATCATTGTCAAAGCCATCTAGTTCGTTGTCAACTCTATCAAGTACTTTTCCAACTTATTCAAGTTTTGAACCTGAAGAACTTGAATCCTTTGATGATGATAGCACCACTCAGACTTCATCAACCATTGATCCTGAACAGCTTTCCTCAACAGTCTACCAAAAACAACGTTCACCATTGACAAATTTATGTAATCTAACAAGTAAGCCTTCAGTACCTCTTCAACGCAAAAGAAGTTTGCCAAATCCATCTGATGTTGTACAAGCCAAAAAGGTTCATCAAGAAAGTAAGAAATTAATTGTATACTTAATGCTTTTTTTAACTTTGTAACTTGAATGCTCTTTATCTATTTTAATTTTCATGTCTTTCAGATTATTCACCAACAACAATTGTAAAGGAACAAAACCAATTGTTACGAGATCAAAATAAATTATTAAGACAACAAAATGATATTTTACAGCAACTTGCTTCTGATTTTAATAGTTCTATGAGAACGCAGAACTCCACAATAGATAATAGATTAACTGAATTAAATTTACAACTAGGAGAAATGATTGCTATTTTTAAAGATTATGTACGAAAGTCAAATGGAACCATAGAGACTGAAGATTTTGAAAATAATGATGATACTGATTATAAAAATGATTATTATGAAAACGAGTCACAAAATTTCAATGACAGTGAAAGTGAATATCCCATAGAATATCTTGAAAATTAATAATACAATACAGAATAATGCAGATTTTCGTGAATACAATTATTGTAATGATTAATTAATAAAGTGATTAATAAATAATATAAATAGAACATTTTTATTCAAAAACATCTTTATTACATGTTAATTTATATTCAAAATGGTAATATTTAAAATTACACTTGTATTTTTTTATAAATCAATGTTTTTATTAAATTTTTATTATTTTTTATATTTATTTTATTCCAAAGTGTTATAATCAGTGATAAACGATTTTGTCACCGGTGATAAATATTTATCATACCACAACACTAAGTTATCACTCGAGTGATAAAGTCGTTTATCACTAAACATAT
>JAPYYQ010003848.1:0-12804 GCA_030522585.1 Anagyrus pseudococci
GTCAAAATTGAATATTCTTTTAGCTTGGTAAAAAGCTATACTTTAGACTAATGGTAATCGTTCAGACTTTTGCCTAGAATATTTGCGAGGATTTTTAAGCTTACTTGGCATTTTTAGAGGTTATGTCATTCCATAAAAAATGTTAAAAAATCGTTCGAAAAATCATTTCATTTAGATAGGATAAATGGCCATTTGCATTGGCCATTTTACCGTTTCAAATTTCTACTAGGGTAACGGCTGTTATAAATATAATTATATAATTTGTTTTTCATTATGCACTTTCATGGTGCTTTACGATGTTATAAACACTATAGTGATTTATTAATAGTCTTTGCGGTTATGGCAAATAACGTAACATCAATTTTCACCGCCACACGTTGTAGTAACAAAAGCCTTACGTGTGGTCACTTTTATGTCACTGATCGTATGTCACTGTAAATGTTCGTCTCACATCTGTCTCTTCTTTTTCTTCTCTATATTTATCTATCCTTGCTCTGTTGTTTCTACCTTTTTCTACATCCTCACTACAAACTTACAACTTATACAACAAGTTTCTTATTATATTTTTGCTTCATTAAATAATTTGTTTGCTTAGTTGTTATTTGTATATCTATTATAAGTTGTTCAACACAAAGTACAGGCAAATAAAATATAATCAATTATTCTCTCTCTCTCCTCAAGAACTTCTCTTTAAAAAATATGCTTCAGCTCTTTCCTCTTTCAAATCCTCTCTTTCGCACAATTTTTTCTGATCTTTAATTCTTCCTGCTTCCTCCTCTTTTCATTCTTTCTTTCTCTTACTTTTCACTGCTTTCTACCTCTTACGACTACTGCAGCTGCTACCACCTCTGCCTCTTGTCACTATTTTTGTTATTTTTTGTTATCTCTGCTTTAACCAAGTCAACGTTATTATTGTTATTATTATCTTTTATTGGTTGCCATTTTAAATAATATTAATCAATATTATCCACTTTTATATTCTCTATTGTAAATTTTACAACATATTGTATAAAATTACAAATCTACCTATCTGTCTTTCTCTTTGATTGTATTTTTTTCTCCTCGCATTTGTCTTACTGTATCCCTCTACATATATCTTCGTAATGATTATATATTAAATTTATTTTATCTGTGCAACAATTCTTTTTTAAGTAGTCAAATCAATATAATGTAACCATTATAAAAAACCGAGTAGCATTTAAACTAAAGCATGACTGCAATCGAAAGGAGTTCTAAATGAGCTATCCAATTTAATTGTAAACCTTAGTTTATCTTGCGATATTCGATACCCCATTTATTAATGTGACCTACAGCATACAAAGGGGACAATAAAATTAAAAGACGCATGCCTTACGTGTCAAAAATACCAATAGAAGAACTTATCAATAAGTGACCTACGACTGACAACTATTTCGATAAAAATATCGTAATATATTTCTGAATGAGCCTTTGTTTCGCATTTTAAGAAACACAGAACTCGTTACACGAATACCACACATTCGTGGAGAAACCAGAAATGCTCATACGTTACTTGGTATGGTAATAAAATATCGATAGTGTTTTAGAATCAATGTATCTTTTTATGATCCTAGGCTCAACATACACCATGGTCACGAAAAAATAAGACGTCGTAAATATGTTTCCTTTATTTTTTACAAAGTTTACCTAAACTTTGTTAAAAAATATACCTATGTCAACAAAATAAAGATTATATACGATTTACAACCGTAAACAGAATGCTTACATACATTTTCGATGCAGATGGAATTTTTTCATGATCGGCAATATCATTATCAAGTGACGCGGTAGCGCCACAAGTGCAAATTTGCGAAGCAGATGCCTTTGTGTCACCGCGAAACTTCTGTACATAAACACTGATCAAATAAAAGCTGGTAAAATAAGCTTCAATTTGATATTACTTATCCTCGACACAAAAAACATTTATGTCGAACATAGTTGAAAACCTCAAAAACAAATTCGAAATTTTTCTTCCTAGGCGTTGTTTGTCTTGAGAAGTTGATGTTTATGCGGAATGTGTTGTGACGCATAAAGTTAGCTGCTGCCATCAGCAGGGGAGTAAATAAAGTGTGCACGCAGTGCCTATACTAGTAGGTAAGTAAGTAAAGTGCACACGCAGCGGTTGTATATGTACATTGTACGATCAACAAATGTTTCACAAAACATTAATAATAAACCAACAAATATATACGTTTGTGATCTTACGTACTGTATCGATTCATAAATGCGTCAAACTTGCCGCACAACTTATACCTTTTGTTAAAAGGTTGTTATGTCAATTCTTATTTAATTTGTCTTATCTCCTTTTTTAATATTTTCACCTATTTTATTTATTTTATTATCTCTTTATTCACAGTTTTCTGTTATCACCAGTTTTTCAACTATTTTGTTTTATGATTGTTACTGTACTCCCACTCTCATTAGTCATAATAACATTTATACTGTCAGCACATAGGAAGTACAGGAAAACGAAAAGTCAAGTCTACAAATTTAGTATAGACATTGAAGTGTTACCGAAGTTAAGAGATAAAGGTAAAAACGGAGAAGAAGCACCGGAGAATCGTGGGTCTTGATTAAGTGGCGTGTGAAAGTAACAACACCTGTAAAAAATATGTCTATAATAATTTGATAATTTTTGAGCGCAAAGAAGGCTAAGAATAAAGACATTTTTACATTACAAGAATAGAGACAGATTAGAGTCTGTGGACGTAAAAATCAGGTGTTAAGCCAAAATTATAGTTTATTAATTAAATTAAAAGTGATTTTTTCTAAGAAAATCTATTGAAGACTGGGAGACCATAATCATTTAGCAGACGAACATAATAAAGAAAAAACTTAAGAAGACGAAGTTAGGAAAGCAGATAATAGCACCCTCGTAGAAATTAGTAAGCATATTTTGGCCATCAAAACTGGCAATCAAGTGCACATTAATGTAACATTTTTTCGAACGTTATTTGAAGATTATTCATAGTTTGGACAGAACCTCTAAAAATGCCGAATGAACTTAAAATCCTCGCAAATACTCTAAATAAAAATCTAAATAATTACCGTAATTTTATAGGGTACGTATTTACCAAGCTGAGACAATATTCAATTTTTACGTGCAGCAGGGGCAAGAACAAGAAATTTTCCAAAAAACTATAATTTCGTTGATTTTTGTTTAGTTCATAACTCCTGGAAATTAATGCCCGAAAAATATTTTAATTAAGGTTAAAAAAATGTTATATTAATGTGCATTTGCTACTTTAGGAAAGTTGGCCAGTTTAATGCCAGTTTTACTAGACAGAAAACAGTAGCAGTAAAACAAGCCAGTTTATGGCTTGTGTTTTGTAAAAGTATACATTTTTTCATGGCTTGTTTCTTACCAATTATTAGAATCGATTTTTACTAGGGCAAGGCAGGGAATATCCGAGATCTAGTATGAAAACGAGAGTACGTAATATCGAACAGTCTGCATTAAATAAGAATGTCCAAATTATGGTGAATTTTGAACAAAAGACAAGAACCGAGGAGAAAGCTTCAAAGCAAGATTTCAAAGAATTGATGGAATGGATTAATCAGAGAATATCAAAATAAAACTACTACAAAGAAAAAAGTGTAGTAGAAAATGAAAAATAGTAAGCAGCAATCAACGTTTAATTACATGCAATTGAAAATGGATTACATGAATTTAACAGAGGTGAACTTGAAGCAGAATGAAGAAATAAACACAAATGGCGTCCAATCAAATAAGAAGAAAACATAGCAATGTCAACATGGAGTCTTATGAGTGCCTTATGTATAAGAGATATAAGGGTTTACAGCGTTAAGGAGGTTCCAGCGAGCACTGATACTAACCTCTAAATATGCAGCCCAGTCTGTATATCTATACATACCGAAAATGTTCAATGGTTGGTATTACTGCTTATATTGTTAAATACGTAATGCTTGTTAATAATACAATTTAAACGAAATATTTCGAATTTGTCCACGGCTACCGATATTTTGCGAGATACCATCAGAAAGTTGAGAGTTTTTTCTATAAAACAGTCAATATCTCGATGTGTATCTCTTTGATTACGGTTAGAAAATAACAATGTTATCATGTCGCTCCATAAAAGACTGTGTATAAGTTACACATTTTGAGAGGAAATATCTTAAAATTTTTTACGGCTGAGGGGGTTAATGAGGGCGCCGTTAGAATCAACGGGTTTTCAGTTATTAGAAAATCCACTTCTAACCTCCTAACTACTCACGCTGGAGCCCCCTTAAGAGTGGAGCAAATCTATCGGAAAAAGGGAGAATGACAATAAAAAAATGGATTTTGGACAAGGATAGGGTTAAAAAAAATATTGTCATTAAAAGCTTAAAAACATCCGACCAGTTTGTAATAGCATTCATACAAAAATTAATAAGATACAACGAGAATTTGCGGTAATGTTATTGTGTCTTCGATAGAGAGTAATGGTTTTACAGAAATAATGAAAAACAAACATAAGCTGATTGATTTTATAATTTATTTTAATTTATATAGAAAAAGAATTTTTCGTTTATAGACAAGATACTATAAGACGATGTGTGAAAGAAGAAAAGGAGGGAGGATGAAGAATTGATACAGTAAAAAGAAGTGTTACTTACATAAAGTCAAATTTGAACAAAAAGTAATGAATGTTATAGAAAGGATGAAAAACCTAAAATAATAACGGGCACGGCAGTTTTATATTGCAGGTATTTTTGATAAAAATCTTGAATTTTGGAATTGTATAAAAAGAGCATATTTTGTTGACTTAGTAGAAACGAAGGTAGAAGAAAAAAAAATAAAGGATACTTGTTAAAAGTTTCACCAAAAAATATGACTTAAGAAATAATACTAACAGTAAGAGAAAACAGGAAAGGATCGGCAAAGAAAGGTAAGCATAAATTTTCAATCAAATAAAGTACGAATAAATTAAATATGTAGTTGGTATATGTATAAAGTAAACATGACAAAATTTGTAAAAGCTTAGACAAAAGACTGTGATGAGAAAAAAATGTATTTATTTGAAGAAATTTCAATGCTAATACTAGGCATAAAGGATATGTAATAGGATTGAAACAGGGAGACTTTATAAAGAGGAAAAGCAAAGACATACAAGGTATGCAAGGTAGATATAAAATTAATACTTAAGAGGACGTCGGAGTCACCTATTTTATCAACAAGTCGCAAATTTGGTTTCATATTTTACGGCTCGAAAAATGCACCGATCGAGCTGAAATTTCACAGGCTTACAAATTAAGCTGCATAATGGGGTTCTGTAGACACTTTCTTTAAAAAAAATTTTGAGCAAATAATTAAAAATTTTATTTTTATTTTTGAAAAAAGTGGCTGCAGAGCTCTTAAAAGATAAAAAAGAGTGGGTGAAACGAAGCGGTGTCAAAGAAGAAGATGAGGATAGGTAATTTATTTTTATTGGTACCAGAGTTGGTATTTCGTAAGGTGGCTAAGTGCTAAGATTAGCTAGCGCAGGCGGCTGGCTTGACGCCGCTAGTGCAATTTAGGCGTCATGTTCTATTCTTATACATTGCTTTGTCGGTAAATTTTATGTTTACGACATCACGCCTGTGCTAGCTAGCCGTAGCACTTGGCCACCTTATGGAATAGTACCCCAAGATCGAAAATATAATTGAGACTGTAAATTGAATTGGAAGAAAATAAAGATGTAGCAGAAAAGTATTGGAAAGAACTCAAGGAGGTCGTATTAGAAAGGATAAAAAAGAAAGAAATATAAATGAAGAATTAACAGTTAGTCATGAAACGTTAGTGAGACACAAGTTAATCGACACAAAAAAAATTTGAAGCATTTTTAAAATGGGAAAGTAATAATATAAGTAAGGAAGACTATGTATGAGAACGAAAAAGTTAAAAAAAAAATGTACTGAGAAAGAATATAAAGAAAAGAAAGAAAAAGAAGAATAGCATTTATAAAATTTTATTAATTCATTAATTAGTTTGTAGAAGGATCGATAACAAAAGCAATAGGAATAGAAAGAGAAACATAAGGTGATAACATAAGGTGATAAAAAAGGAAATTAAAGAAAAAGATGGCTGGGCAAGTCTACATACCAAATGAAGTTTGGATTTACGCAGATGAGACAGTTAACAGTAAGTCTTACTGTACAAAAAAGGAAACCAAAAATCGGCAGGAATTGATAAAAGAATTACGTCACTATAAACTTCTTACAAGGTTTATGCATAGGCGAGAAGAGAAGAACTAGAAAAAGAAGTGGAAGATAAGGATCTGCTTCGTAAGGGTCAAATAGGGTTTGAAACATGAGTAAGTAATTATCTTATAGAAAACAACATTGCGCTCTAAGATCATCCTGCGTTGCAAAACTATAAGCCACCATTGCGAGAGCTCAACCATACAAATCGTGGCTTTAAGGAAACACTAGATAGATACATCAACTATAATCAATCCTATCATCGACCCCCAAATGATTCGCCCGGTTTCGAGGAATAGAATAGCGAGGAATGAACACTGTAAACATCCACTGAGAAAACCACTTCTCTTGCTTTCCTTGCGGTCATGGTGTGATAGTTTTCATTATTTTTAAAAATTATACTATGTATACTAAGGTGAATGTATTTTGTATACATGACAGTATTTTGTATCTATATTTGAGGATATTGCGTGAGTTTTTGTAAGACGTACATGTGTGACGTATGTACGTCTAAGGAAAATTTTCTCTTTTGACCCCACAAATTGTTTTGTTTTACTACTCTTACATTGTAATCTATATCTGTTATTAATAAATTCACATTATTAAAATTCTATAATATATTCTTTCTCTAAATTATTTTTATATTTTTTTTCTGTAAACTTAAATGTCAAATACAAAGAAAAAAAGAGATAATTACTTATTAAAAGGTATTACATTAAAAATCTTTTCCAACATACACGAATGTAAGAGTTCACTCAAGTTAATGAATTGAGAATCCAAATTAAACTGAAGTCCGACATTCAAAAACATAAATAATAACCAAATAGACAAAATCTCAAAATTTTGTTTGAATTCGTTAATTTGTATAACAATTACTTTAATAAAGTGAATTCTGTTGCTTTAAGAGTCTTCAATACAGAATACAATAGGATATAAGGGCATTATACATTGAAACTACTCCTAAACTCAATGATATATATAAAAAAAACAAGGAAGAATAAGATTCTAGAATTTCTCAAAATCTGTAATCAAAAGCCCTTCACTTATAATAGAGATATTAAGATTTCCCTTACTCAATTCATACAAGCCCTTCCCTTAAATAAACTGTTTTAAAATATTTTATTTTACATTATAATTAAAATATTTAAAAATATTTAAATAAATAATCACATGATGAAAGTGCTCTAAGATAAAAATAGAAAATAATTTTGGTAACATATCAAAACTGACAGTCAACTAATTTAGATTTCTACAAAATTACTGATACAAGGTCTTGCTTCAAATAAAAATAATAAGGGGTTATATCCATCTTGTTGTATCAAAAACAAAGTATTTTTAATTATTTTTTTAATGGACATTCAAGCTGAGAGGTGTATAAATAATACATCACTGGATTAAGCAACTCTTGAAGAAAAAAAAAATTTTATATGTACAATTTTTACAAAATGGCGGCTGTGTAACGATTACCGTACAATGATTTTTGAAAAAGTTATTTCGTGGCGAGCAGTAGAAGTGCCGCCCAAGTGCACTTGAAAAAAAAAATTTCTTCATTATCTACATGAGTTTTGTCACCGAAGTACACATGATTATATTTTAAAAATTTTTTTTGGCGAAATGGTGACTGTTTTTCAAAAAAATCGTTATTTTTTCGAAAAAAATCAACTTTAGATGCTTATAACTTTTTTTCTTTTTAATGAATCGCTAAAATCGGATGTAAATTTTTTGAGTTCTACTGCTCGCCAACTTAAAAAACGTAGTTTCGAGAAAAATGCGTTTAAAGTTTCAAAATGCTATATAAATCTTAAGAATCGCTTTTTTGAAAAAATTCATTTTGATATAACTTGAGTTTACTAATACTTGGAAGTTATAGAGTCTGATTGTAGGATAGTTGAGGCATGATTTAAGTAAATAAAAAAAAATGTAAAAAAAAATTAAGGTGGATATAACCCCTTAACTAGATAGTAACGTACCATAATACTCATGTTTTCTGTATTAAAATATTTACTCTTTTATGAGCTGGCGTATGTCAGTGGCTAGCGTGCTGGCCTCACAACTATGTCTATAAAATTTTTTGGAATTTTTCAGTTATGGGGGATGGATACACGAGACTCCGGCGGTACGGGTTGACAATCAATGTCCACATGCGAATTTTCTGCGACGAAGATGTTGCGAAAATATGCAATACATGTGCCAGCACGAAAGGCCCTGTATCCCCCCTACTGGGGTGATTAAAATAGTTAGATTTCGAACGCACTGCGACTAGTATGAGGTGAAAAAAGCCGAAAACATAAAGTGTAGTAGTAAGCTTTAATGGTTAGGTAGGGAGCAAAAGCATGAAAAAGGTTTTTATGAACCCCCATGACAGCTGGACACGATGCGTTCGGTTGATAACTGACGGCTCGTATACAGAAATGTGGTAGTTGTTTAATAAAAACGTATACAGAAAGGTTCGTATACAGAAAGGTGGTAGTTGTTTAACAAAAACGAAATAAATCCATACATATTTACTCTTTTATAACCAAAGCTGCAGTTTTATAAGTAAATACTCAAAATTTTATAAGTTATTGGTAACTGTTAAGGGCATGCCTTAGATCGGTATAGACCCCTACCTTATCCTTATCTTTATTTTGCTTTTTACTAAACAAGTAGGAGGAAAACCGTTAATTTCGGATTTTCCCCGCATTCTTGATGACTTAAACAATGTGTAGAAACTTTTAAATTCGAGGTTAACTGCAAATTCACGGCGAATACTGTAAAATACGATTGTTATTGATAAGGCCTTATCTACAGCAATCATATTTTACAGTATTCGCCGTGAATTTGCAGTTAACTTCCAATCTAAAAGTTTCTACACATTATATAAGTCATCAAGAATGCGGGGAAGGTCCGAAATTAACGGTTTTCTTCCTACTTTATTAAAATGCAAAATAGAGGTAAGGATAAGGTAGGGATGTACACCGATCTAAGGCATGCCTTTAAAATTTAGCAATAACATTATAGAAAAAAAGGACTTTCTACTGAAATATTATAACAGTAAAATATAAAAATAATTTTCAATAGCAGATGACAAAAATCATTTAAAAATTTTTTCTTTGATGAAATAAAAAATATTATAATTTATGATTATTGTAGTAAAAGTACAAATTAAGAAATCTAAATACAACTTTTTTAATAGTATATTACATACCTAGGCCACGAAAATAAAGAAAGTCTCAGATCTCACGTATATTGTCATCCGAGGCGAAGCCGAGGATGACAAACGTGATTTTTCATGCCTGCGAAAATACAACCCATTAAGGGGGCCAATACAATTAGAACGGAAAAGGGTAGTTTGTAAACTTTTTTTTTCAAGTACAAGTTTTCATTTAAATTAATTGAAACTATGTAGTATAATAGAGGAGTACTAGAAGTACACACAAAAATTTTTGTTTAATAAAAAAAAAGAAATTTGCGGCTGTGCTGACGTCATTCACGCAGAACTTTTTACTTTTTTTGACGGGCGTGATTACTCATATAACTAATCATCCGATTGAGTTGAAATTTCTTGGGCATCTTCATTATAACATTGCAATTTTTTAATATTAACTATTTAATTTTGTAACAAATATGCGAAAAAAAATCGGATTTTTCAGAAAAAGTGACGCCAAATTTTCAACAAAAATATTATTTTATTTCGATTAATTAAGTTTACGGACAATGTTATAATGAAGATACCCAAGAAATTTCAAGTCAATCGGACGATTAGTTTTTGAGTTATCACGCCCGCCAATAAAAACTATGTTCTGCGTGGATGACGTCGCACAGACGCCATTTTGTTTTTTTTAAACAAAAATTTTTTTCGAGTATTTCAAGAACCCCTCTATAATACTACTAAGTTTTAATTAATTTAAATAAAAACTTCTACTTGAAAAAAAATTTTAAAAATGCATTTTTCTTTTAATCTAATTGTATTGCTCCCTTAACGCCCGAAAGTTAAAAATTTTTATCGACTTTTTTACGCGATTATTTTTCATACTATTGGCGTTAAAGAAATTTTGTTCCTACATATTTCTAAGTAGAGTTTAATGTTCTTTCAGAATCCGTCCTCAAAATTTTGATTAAATCCATATGAAGAAAGATATGAATTATCACAAAAATTGCCAAAATTTTGGGAAATTTTTCTCAATTTTTTTAAAAGATGTTATCGCTTATGATTTATACTCAAAATATGCAGAAGGATACACGGAATAGTTGTACTTTCAATCAGTATTTTTTGTTTTGGCGGAAATATTTTTTTTTATAATCGGCAATAAGAAATACCCGATATGTGTGGAAATGTACAGCATTCAACCATTTTTTCTATATTTACAATCGCCAAACTGCTCCTGCTACGTATAAGCTCTAGTAAAACATCAATATTTAACAAAGATGCGACAATACTTTATTTACTGCAATTATTCATAGTTATTAATTCCATAAATTAACAGAGATATGAAAAAAGCGTATTATACGAGTTTCTAAATTTTTCTTGCAAAAATCACCATATTTTTCAAAAAAAAATTTGTTCGCCAGAACAAAAAATATTGTCTGAGAATACAACTATTTCCTGCACCCTTCTGCATATTTTGAGTATTAATTATGAGCAATAACATTCTAAAAAGATCGAGAAATAAAAATGTTGTAAATTTCACTCCTCTCGCTCCTTCTCAAGCATGGCTTCAAGATGGAATGCGAACGACACTGACTACATACCGGAAAGTGAGCAAGCATCGGACAAGGTGAATAAGAAAAACAACATCATGGAAGTCGGAACACAAGAAGGCTTTTCAAATGCCCGACCAAAACGCACTATTACCAACTCTAGTGGCCTTAACTTGTTTATTGACACACACGACTCAGAATTCTCTAACTCCAGTGAGTGCTCACTATTTCAGCTTGACCAAGAAGAATAAAAAGAAAGGGACACATTCAAAGAATCTAAATATAATTTAAGAAAAAAAATGAAAAAAAACAAAAGTAGAAAAATCAACTTCAAAGGAGAGAACTTTTGAAGACCTACAAAAAATGCTTCTACCAGCTAAAGATATGATCGGAGAAAAGTCAAGCTCTTTCTTTCCAGATTGTAAAAAATTATTAAAATTATTACAAGAAACATGGAAAGTCAATCTCCATCGAAAGATTGATCGATCATAAAGCGAATTTTGGAGTATCGGCCAAAATTATGAGAGATATATATCCGCTACTTGAAAACAGACGTTTAAAAACACAATTCGCCAAACTAATAAAAAATTTAAAAAGTTTATAGAATAGTTTAACAAATTAAAAACTAAATAAATAAACTAAAAAAACAATAAAAACAATGCCAAAATGAACATTATCCACGAAGACCTAAAGCATATTGAACAAAAAAGAACTCTGCCATATTCTCTAGTATCTCTGGATATATATTAATCTGATTTCAAATTCGCCGGCTTCAAGACATTCAGAAACGATCGAGGACACTTAAAGGGTGGAGGAATACTACTCCTCATTCGCAACAATATAGCATATTGTGAACTAAATAATTTTAATATTTCCGAAGAATCAATTGAGTTAGTAAATATTCAAATAACCCACACTCTCCCTTCCTTCGATGTAATCGTACGTTATACAGCACCCAGGAAGACTGTATAACAAAATATATGAAACGAAATTTTTTTTATTATAAATTTAAAAAAAAAATAAATTACTAGTCGGTGATTTTCATGCTCGCCATACTAATTGAAATTGCGAGTACAGTGATACTAATGGAAAAAGAGCTTTGGAAAGTATTAACAAAAGCAATGTTTCTCACATAATCCCAATACGCTTACGCATATAATCACGCACAATGGTAAAAAGTCAAACTTGGACCTCATTTTTCTGACGGTAATATCGCTTGTACTAGACAATTTCTGTTCTAATCACTTTTCTCTTAGTATCAATGTATCCTTCGAAAAATACTGCTATTGCAAAAAATCTTTTAAACTCAAATCAGTTAAAAGAAATTATGAAAAGGTCTGTCGCAAACTAAATAATTATTATAACAAAGTGCTTACAAAATAATTTGAAGATAGCCTCCTTGTAAAAAATACGAATTTTTCATTAACTTAATTACCGAAAGCCTTATAAACAACACACCGACAAAAAATGTACTTAACAATATTCATAAAAACCCCGTATCTTGGTGGGACTCAGGATGTGAAAAGTATAAAAGATTAAAACAAGCCAACTTTAAAAAATGGAAATTCATTAAAAATTCACAAGATTTTATCGAATACAAAAAAAATGCTGCGACTACGAAAAAAATATTTAAACAAACAAAAAGAGAGCTTTCTTTAGATCATTCGCTGAAAAAATAAATCTTTTTACGTGTCAAAGTTACAAATGCCACGAAAATTCTTAAAAATAAGTATATTAACACTAAGCCTTTTCACTCTGAAAATCACCTGGACGATGCAAAGATTAACGCAGCTCTAGACAAAATCAGCCCCCCTTTTGTATGTCAAACCCAGTGCCTTTAGCTCGGACAGCAGTTTGGGGCCTGCGCAGTAGAGCTGTGCGCTGGTTGGCCGAGACTGTCTCGCGCCGCACAACAGCTGAGGGGGA
>JAPYYQ010003853.1:0-16555 GCA_030522585.1 Anagyrus pseudococci
CAAAAACTCGATAGGCCTGCGAGCCAACTGTTGTAAAAGAGTTATTAAAAACCTTAAAGTTTAATCTCTTTGTATTTTTCTTTGCTTCACCCGAAATAGTGCGCTTGTTTCTAGCCGTAAACAACAACAATAGTAATCTACAAAATTACATTTCACGGTATAGATCTGACTGAAGATCTTTTGCAATGTACATGACTTCAAGCCTGGTAACGGTTGGCTGATTGATTGAGCCCTGCCTAAGTACGCTTTATCGACGAAAAAGCCTTCGATAAATAAAGAAAGAAGATCCGTACAAAAGAAAGATCAGCTTATTTATTTACAAAATGTTTCATTCATTCCATTGCAAATATGTTTGACTTTCATTATTTTGTTTCTATCGTATTTTAAAATAATCATGGGCATACAATACGCCAATTTGCGTGTCTTAAATTTTTCAAATTAAATACTTCAAGCGAATACATAATTAAAAATCTGTATGTCCCTGACAATTCATACATTCATATTCATAAAACATCGATTGAGTGATATAACAATCAAACAAAAATGTCTAATCGTATCAGACTTTTTGATTTTTTTTATAAAAAGAACCAACATTATGCATTGACCTAGGAGGTTGACGAGGGAAGAACTCCCTACCCACTTTTTTTTTATAGCCGACTATAAAAAAAGAGTGATTTAAGACGAACAAATGATTTATTCAGAAAAGTACAGCCTTAATATTAAGAGCCCAAGAAGTTACTAATAATTAAGCCCTGCCAGCCTTATAGCGAGCATAAATTACCAGTCGCTTATTGTAAATTTTTCAACGGGGGCACTCATCGACACGCGGCCCTCTTATCCTCTCGCATCCATAATCCCTAAGACAACCTACCTTGCAAGAGCTATCGATCTCTCCGTTTCTTTCCCCACACTCGTCCTGTCCAATGGGCATGAACAACGAGTAAACGGCCGTAAGGTGCATAATCGGCATGAAAATAAATTAAGCATGGGCTTTAAACGAGCCTCTGCTGCGCTCGGCTGTTCTAAATTTTTCAAATTAACACATCCTGCTCCCCCTGCGATCGCATAAATCAGTTGAATCATCCGAAAAATAAAACTAGCTCTAACGCATTATGATGTTTCGAAGGCAATGTCTTTCGACGACAAAGGGGTCACGCAGTAGTAAACAGTTGCTGGGGAGGGCGGAGAGTCGAAGGGGGTGAATAAGTAGGTCGAGCTGTAAGTCTCTCTCGTGCACAACTTCGAATCAAGATTAAAGAATCGCGCGAGCAATTCGCGATTAATATCGCCCGGCCATTTTAGCCGCGCGAGTGAAAATCTTTATGTACCGTCCACGGGCGCCCATATAGAGCTTCAGCGCGCCGCGGCGGTATAAAATCTTTAGCCGTCAGTCTTGCCATACGCGCCGAGGAATTTTCTCCTGGAATACAGATCATTATTCATCTCGTGGTTTATCCTCGGCCTCCCCCCCCCCTCCCGGAATCCCCACCCCAACCATTCTCATCTCGGCTTCTCCTTCGTGAGGGTGTAGGAGCTAGGTCGGGCCAGAGTGGAAAAATCGAGAGCCGTACATCCTCTTTAATAGTGCATAAATTTAAGGGGGAGAGAAGACGGGGCTAGTCGGCTCTTTCGGCTTGACCCCCCGTCCCCCTCTCTCTTTTTCCCGTGACTGGGCAATTTTTTTAGAATTCGATCGAATATCGAGGGCGATCTTAATCTTAATTGATTAACATAAACAAAGACTCGGCGCCTCGCTATCAATAATTGCTTTTTTGCTCCAAGGGCTTCGAAGTCCGAGCTCAGATCGTTTGGCTAACGCTTAATTCAACGTTTTTCCCGCGTACGGTCCAATGCAATCTGAACATACATAATTAAAGCTAAAACCCGCATATGGCTTTATAATTATTATTCTGTCGAGGTAAGAACGAATTGAAACGAACTTTTTACTTTTCGGCAAAAATGTTGTCAACAGGGTTAATTGGAAAATAAATTACTTTCAAACGCGGCGATTGCATAAGTAAACGATCCTTTGGAAAATAATGCACTGTATACTCCGTTACATAATTAACAATCGATCCTGGCGTAGAATAGAAAGTTTCATTTCATTTTTCAAGACATTCAAAAAAAAAAAAACGGACTGAGCGACAAATTTTATAATTTTTTATTTCTTTTGACGTCAATTAATTGAAGTGTCTCGAACTAATATTCGCGCAAAGCTCGAGGCGCGAGAAAATGACAAAAAGTGCATTGAAACGAGCTTTAAAAATCTAGCCATTCCTTTGTCCAATCTAGTCGGCAATTTCCACGCTTTTATTTTCTTCCTTGATCACAAAAAAAGCTCCCGACCTCACAAGTTAAGCTCTTTCAAATCACAATTTCCATCCCTCCTCTCAGTACGCAATTAACCGAAGTGCCACGTCTATAAGCAGAAGAAAGAAAAAAAGAGGGAGGAACGTATATGACAAACGTCCTGCGAATGCACTAGAGGCGCCTGTAAAACCCGAGAAAATAAAACTGTAAAAAAAACACACGCACACAGTAGTCGACAAGAATGAGCTTTTCTATACGAAGCGAAAAAAGTCCTTTTATTTAAATCAGCCACTGCACGCGCGTATCTAACATAAAATTGTGCATGTCAAGTGCATACTGCCCCTCCTCCTCCCTAGTCCGAGTGGCCTGATAGTGAAAGACATATTTCGATGTCCAATAGAAAGAAGTGCGCTCAATCTGGCGTTATTGCCCCCCATCCAATGAACGATTTCATAATTTTATTTTACGAATTGCCCCTCGGGACCTCTGTCAAAGTGCGATGCTTTAAAAGCGCGCACGAAGCTTTTAACCATCGTATTGACAACTTTAAAGGAGCGACGTTGCGCCGAAGACTAGAACAAAAAAAAAATGAAAAATAAGAAAATATCTTTGACTAATGCTCGTAATTTGCTTTGTCGAATATTACGTATTTAATTGTTAGTCTCGAAAACCATGTGTCTTACATTTTTATAATATAGATTGCTAACTTAATTCTTAACCCTATGTATGTGCCAATCGAAAATTTTATTACCCAAGCCACTTGATGGAATGTCGCTTCTCTCAATAATGAGACAGAATCGATTAAAAAACCTCAATTTATCAAATGGACACTTAACCTATAAAAAAGAAGGAAATAAAAAGAGGCCACAGATGCTAACTTACCTTTTTTTCTCCTTGCATTCCAGATGCACAACATTAGCCGGCAGCTCAACATCTCAACAACAACATTACTCAGCTACGAAGATGATTACGAGGACGACCAGTACATTCCGTACGCGGATCGTCCGGAGACCTACATCGTGCCGATAATATTCTTCCTGATCCTGGTGGTCGGCGTGGCGGGTAACGGGGCTCTGGTGTTCACCCTCATGCGTCACTCTAACATGCGCAACGTACCCAACACCTACGTTCTATCCCTGGCCCTTGGCGATCTGCTGGTACGATAAAAATGTAATTTTACTCGTAGGGGGGCAACGACGTGTGTTGTCGGCGCCAAACTTTTTTTTTCTCTCAACCTTCTTTCGCACACTCACCTCTCGTCCCCTGTCTCCGTCGCGACGATAAACATTTCGCCAGACATGTAAATTTTATATTTTTTTTTCTCCTCCGAGTCTGGCCTGCTTTACTCGCGCTTAGAGGTTATCTTTCGAGTTTGCAAACTGGGCCACCGGCGGCGCTGCAAAGACAGCTCTCGGAAATCGTGAATCACGGGAACAAAAGAAAGTCGAGCGGATCGATGAGGCTTTATCAGCATCTGACACACACCTGACTGCGGATAAACAGATTGCGCGCGAGAGAGAGAGGGAGATCCATCCAACTGGAAAACCCGTGGGAGGGATGTGGGTTATTCCATGTTTTTCAATCATCCGGTACATTACAGTGTGTATGGGAAACGAGCGAGAGTCTAGAAATGCCAAGTTTTGGCTAACCGCCAAGGGAGTTGCGACGCGAATTAACGAGCCACATTCCCCGGGTTTCGCTTCGATTTCCCTGAGGGGGAGGACGCGGGGGCTTGCTCCGAGAGGGGCGCAGAGATTGCGGGAATTTCAGGTTGACATGAGCTTTTAAAAAGGTTAATATAGGCTATATGTGTACATGTATAATATCGCGCTTAAATTCTGCTGCAACAGGTGCTCGTGGTCTGCGTCCCTTTTACCTCGGTCCTCTACACCATCGAATTCTGGCCCTGGGGCCTCTTCGTCTGCAAGCTATCCGAATTCGCCAAGGACATTTCCATTGGGGTGTCGGTTTTTACATTAACAGCACTTTCTGGCGAAAGGTAAGGCGCATTATTTTTCATTCATACATATTTGTTAGATTTTATCGCTACGTGGGACGATTTTTACGTTCTTGAGGTCACATTTGCTAATTCGTCCCAGGGTAGCGGTATAATTGATTTTCAAAATTTCTGTAAAGTACTCGTCGTTAACGGTGTAACGGCTGGGAATGAAAAGGTAAAAGAAAAATTGAAAAGTCGCAAGAGTCGTCGTTAAAGGAGGAAAGGGGGGGTCTTGAAGTTTAAAAAGATTATTAAATCAACGGACGAGAGTTGAGGTGATAATTCTCGTAAGAATTTCTCTTCGTTATTTCAATGTTTTAATTATGAAATCTGCAGATTCACAAGCACCGCGCGCCGCTGTAATTAAAAGGAGCCTGCAATTAGAAAAGAAAGATGAAAATAAAAAAAAAATTGAAAAAGTCGAGAACGTCAAAGTAGCCAGCGGTGTACGGGGACGTTCACAAAGAGAAAAGAGTCCGAAGGAAAATTCCGAAAAGGGAGAGAGAGAGAGAGCAAGGAATAAAGAATCGAGGTCCTACAGGATTTTCTATGGCTCGGAATAAGTATAGGATGGTAATCCGATGGAAAAAGGGCTATGAAGGGGGTAGGGGGATATACGCGCGCAATCAGCGCTAAGTCGATTAAGCTCTCTTGCGCTCGCGTCCAGTGATCCGTGGAATATACGGGTCGACTGAGCGAGCAGAGATGGAAAAAAAATATGTCTGCAATACCAAGCGGTATAGAAAACGATAAGGAGAGATAGACGGAATAAAAGAGGTGCTGTATGTTGCGGTTGCAGGTACTACGCCATCGTGAATCCGATCCGTCGTCACGTGGCCGGCTTGTCGGCGAAGCCCCTGACGCTCCTCATAGTCGCCCTCATCTGGACCCTGGCTGTGATCCTCGCCCTTCCAGCCGCGGTCTTCTCTCACGTGCCCACGGAGCCGCTCAAGGGCAACCAGAGCATCTCCATCTGCAGTCCCTTCCCCAAGGAGTTTGGTAATTCAACTTTTCCAGCTTACATATATATATATATATGCACACAGTCTATCCTTCGACGTCACCGATGTGCGATTCGCTAACGCGCTCCATACTTACTATCGCACCTATTCTCTCCCTCTTAGTTTACCTCTTTATTCACCCTCCCCTCGTCCTTTGCATCTACAATCCTCGCCGTTTTCCTCTTCTATTTTTCAATCTTATTCCATCCCGCATCGCGGCGGCTCACTCCGGTATATATATATATCTGCCTTCGACTTCCTTATTCTTTCTGGTATCCTCAATAAACGTACTTTATTGGAAATTCCTTGGGGGAGAGAAACTAGTGACGCCAGCTAAATTTCAAAAGCGAAAGGAAAAAAAAGAGAGCAATCGCGAGCAAAGAGCTTGAAATATATACCTATTTTTAATATTTTTTCCCGCATGGGAATAAGGATGTATCTAGATGTATATAGTTAATAAATTTTATACGACTTTGTTTTTGCATTTCAAATGAGTTTCGCGCGGGCGCGCGCGTGTTACGTTTTGTTGGCAAAGTGCAAAGTGGCTGCCTCTCTGAAAAGCTGTCAAAGCAAATGCAAATGGATTTCATATACAATGCATGGCATACGCATACGAGATGAAGGTGGTTATAATTATGTTATTTTTAAATTAATTAAAAAATTCTTTGATTACTTTTAACGCTATTCGGCACACCCATTTATTTAATTGATCTCGAAGACGTTGAAGAATATCTAGTTGGAAGCTATCTTGAGAGGAAAAAGAAGAGTTCGTTTCATTAAAAAATACTTCGTTAACGACTACTTTCGCGTTATTTTTAAATCTTTGATTAAATATTTGGTGTTACAATGGTGTGTGTATTCGATAGCAATTAAAAAATTATCTCTTCGATAGATATATTAAATTAACGCTGTCAATTCCAAAAGGAGCACATATAAAAAGAGAGTAATTAGAAACTGTAGATTTCGACGTTTGACATTGGGATTAAAAAATTTTAAATCTACTTTGAAAGGAGGAATTTAACAATAGTCGCAGCGCACAGGGGAATTGCTGACTGTTGCAGAATACGTATCAAATTTCTGCGCCAGATAAAAGGCTTAGCGTTATATACTATATATATACTTTTATGTTGCGTGCGCGCACGGAAAATTGTTAAAGTTGCGTTTTTCCGACCTACATATTAAACCATATTGCGATTATTGATATAAAACGTTATTTTGCATTAACATTTTACGATGTCGAAAATTTATTATTAATTCGTTTACACACGATGTAAGTTCGATTACGTACTTCAACTTTTTGCAATTCGCACAGTGTATGTAAAAGCTGCAAAGTGTTGCGAATCGAAGGGAGTGTTATATTCATCAAAGTCAATTAACCTAATTTATATCATAAATGGATTTTAATTTTCTCTCTTTGACCTCCCTCTCTCGTCTCGTATCGTCAATGTTTACAAACGCGAAAGCACTGAAATTACACACGTGGCCATATTGCTCCGATGAAAAAAAAAGTAGAGCGAAGGTTATACTCCAAAATATTCCTACAACCCTTATTTTAAACTTCAAATTCTAAACCATTAAGCTCTTCCTATGCGTAACAAGCTGCGTTCGTTAAAATCTCGCAGGGGAGACGTACGAGAAGGGCATGGTGCTGTTCAAGTTCTTCGTCTACTACACGATCCCGCTGCTCATAATAAGCAGCTTCTACCTCAGCATGGCGCACCATCTCAACGTCTCGACGAGGAACATGCCCGGCGAGCAGCAAATCGTCAGCCGGCATTGCGAGCAAATAAGGGCTCGGAAAAAGGTTGGCATTACAAAAAAATTTCTGCTCCTGTCCCAGCCAGGTTTACTTTATAGCCCGGAGTTACGATTACACGCTCCGACTTACACGCTTTTCCATCTGTCGCTGAAAGCATGGAAATGGAATCTCGTTCGCTAGAGGGTTATACTCTACTCGCGTGACGATAACGCCTCGCGTATTTTATGTTTGGAAAGAGTGCGGAGCGTGATCGGACGATGATCGGTATGTTTTATTCGGCGTGCGAATGGCGCTCGTTATAAACTAAGGGGAAAAATGAAGTCTCAAAGTGCTGTGGAATACATGACGGAGCTATTTTTTTTTTTTAATTAAATTTTGTTTCTTTTTGAAATTGTTCAAAACTGCTCGTTGGTAATTAATATTGCACGTGTTTATTCCTCTGGATTTATTGAAAATAAATTAAGCTTTCGCGTAAAATTGAATATATGTATACCAATATAAATCGATATCGCACTGTAGCGAATACAATATAGAAATAATAATGTTGTTCAATGTTAAATTGCTTGCAGGTCGGCAAAATGGTGATAAGTTTCGTTATTATTTTCTTCGTCTGTTTCCTGCCTTACCACCTGTTCATGCTGTGGTTTCACTTCTATCCCTCGTCCCGAGAAGTGTTCGACGAGTTCTGGCATACCTTTCGCATCGTCGGCTTTTGTTTGAGCTTCATCAATAGCTGCGTCAACCCGATCGCTTTGTACTTTGTTAGCGGGACTTTCCGCAAAAGGTCAGTTATACATCACACGCACAGCCCCGCGGTAATCAATATTTAATTAACCACTTTTTCTTTTACACCCGCCAATAACCCATATTTTCCTTATTGAAAATTTGCTTGTAATATATATTTTTGGTTTTTTCAAACAAAAGAAAATTAAATTTATGCGCAAGTTCGTTCTATACCGAGTAAATAAGAAAAGTAGCTCTTTGCTTTATTAACTTATTACCATTGCGATGTAGGTTGCTGCGCTGCGCAACGTATACTATTTTTATTTGAATTTTTCATGGAAATTAAATCACGACGCTTTTTATTGTGCATGGTATTGATGTTGCGTGAAATGCAACAATAAGAGAAACAAAAAAAAGAATAAATACGTCTTGAAGTATATTTACAGATGATCACATTGTTTCATCGAAGCATATCTGCCATTCTTATCAAGTCAATTATTCGAAATCCCAAGACGTTCGAGTCCCCGTCTAATTCCGTATAAAAAAGCCATAAGTTTTTTTAATAAAACAGCCGGAAACGTATAACGCTCTTACCCTTACTCTCTCACACGTACATACCACACACATACGTACAAAAAAAGAAGGTGTTTCAAGTCATTACATATATGAAAAAAATGCCGCTGTTTCATGCTAATAATCTTGGCGCTCTCTCTTGAAAATCAAAGAAAGTGCCTCATTTACATGCCCTCGCCGCCCGCCCGGAATACGAATACGTTGATTTGCGTAAAGCGCGCGAAAGGTCTTTCCCTCCCCCCCCTTTTCCGCGCCCTGACAAAGTGAGGGGAAAGCCACGCACGACGTATTCTTTAAATAAACGTATGCGCAGATTCTCTCTCGGCTAACAATGCGAAATTTGCATTTCCACGGAAAACATACGCGGGAAAATCACGGCGATCACAACACTACCCCCTCTTTACGTTGCAGGGGTCAGGGGGGGGGGGGGGGGACAGAAAAAAGAGAAAGAAAAGGGAAAAATAAAAACACGTACGTAGATGTAAAGAGTAATTGCGCGGCGTGTAGAATTGTGTGCCAATAAAAAGGAACGAATAAGATGGATTTTAAAAGGGACGCAATTTGTCGCGGCGTGTGGGGCACGAGGTTTAATTAGATTTTTCAAAAACATAGCTCGATGCTAAATAAGAATGAAAGATGTAGTAACGAGCGGTAATCTAGCGTTTCTTTAACTCTTCGTGCATCGGGTGAGGCAAGTAGGGGGGAGGGGGAGGTTACGTACATGCTCGTAAATATACCTCGCTTACGTAGTACTCTTCGATTTACACAGGGAAAGAGGGGTATGGGGTCGTTTGTCTGTCGCGCGTTTCTTTGTGAGAACAAGTGAGCGCGTATATATGTACGCGCGCTACGCAAAAAGAATTATCCCCGCAGTAGAGCGCGTGTCATTGTCGATTTATCTACCTCTCCTCGTTGATTTATTGGCCCCCGGTTGCGATCGTCTCCCTGCTACCTCACTTTCGCTTATCAGACGGAAATTCGCGGATGTCTCGCTCGTTTCGTATGTATCTATATTAGCCGTATAAACGATTCATTAATCAAAGGCAATAAAAAAAAAAAAACAAGGAAGAGCGAAGCGAAAAAAAAAAAGAAAAGAGAAAAGAAAACTGAAATGCAATTAAAAATAAAAGATTTGTTGTTCAGGTTTAACCAGTATCTGTGCTGCTGCATACCGAGGGTAAGGGGAGCGGCCAGCGCTCAGCGCAGTCGCTTTCAGGGGACGCGGACGAGCACCTACTACGAGACGAGCTTCAACTCGACGTTCCGCCGTCACACGCAGGAGCTCAACTCGACGATTATGCTGAGCGAGACGAAGCCGGCCTGAGCGAGCGGCCAGCAGCAATTGCCACCCGCTCGGCGCGAGAGAGTCGGCCGGCTGCTGGCCTGAAAACACCTGCCGCCACGCGATCCGATCTTTCCCGGACTCTCTTCTCTCTCTCTCTCTCTCTCTCTCTCTCTTTTACTCGCTCACTCTCTTTCTTTCTCTCTCTCTGTACCTTCGAGACTGATCAGTCTCGATACAGAGACGATTTTCTGTGTGTCTGTGAGCGAGTGACTGGACGTTTGAAGCGATTTGAGTTTTAGCGGGAAATCGATTTGCAATAATATGTAAAGGAATGACATAATTTGAAATAGATTGCGCACTGAAAGGATGTGAAGATACACGCATAGCTATTGATGTATCACAGGCTGTGGATTTCATATAGGAAGTTCAAGGAAAGAAAGAGATACAACATTATTAGGCGTATAGGCTGATGCGTTCTTTCGAGGATGTGCACAAGTGTATGTGTATGCGTGTGTTGAAGAGTATATTTGTAAAGTTGAATAAAGCAATTTATTTTATACTAAGATGTATGCGTATTATCATGGGAAAAGGAGGAAGACTGTTCTTCAGTTGGCGTTTCTGTAAATAAAACAAATAATAAAAAATAAATAAATTTCACTAAAATTTACTTTTAACTGTACAAATGAATGAAAAGATTTAAGTAAAAAACACAAAAATTACGTTAAGATTACGGTTTGAAATAAATACGTGTACTTTTTTTCTTCGAATATATAGAGCACAAGTAGATTGTACGTGTATTTACCTTTTCTACTACCCTGTGTAATAACTAGATCGATAAAGTACGCAATCTAATAAGTGTAAAAACAAAAGTGAAACAAACTTATCGTTAAGGTCACTAAAGTACTCGAAGTATATATTAAAGTACGACAAAAAAAATGTATGAAACGATTAAATTTCTAATGTCTAATTGTGATGTTACGCTTATGTATCTGATAAAATAGTTTATATACATGCATATACAAATAAGAGATGGATATATACATTGTTTCAGGCACTAGTCGGCAACAAACGCACTGTACAAACTTTCACATAGATATAATCGACTTATCGACATTCGAGTCCAGCATATCAATAAATTCAGGTTACGATTTTATTGTTGAGATTGAACGCACACAGTTTTCCCCCTTGTTTTGGTGTTTTTAATGAAGGTTACTGTAAATACTTTATATTTAGTTATAGTTTTCGAGTATAACACAGCCGAAAAGTTCATTGAAGATTTATCACAGTATTATTCCAACACTTTGTCGAGGCGTACAGTCTTATTTATTTCAACACTACAATACTTGACATTGTAAACTTTCAAAATGATTGAAAGTCGATATTATAAAGGATGTAGGTTGGACAACGGTAAGACTAGCGTACTAAAATTACCAAGTAATTGAGCGATACACAAGTAGTGAGTAAACTAAGATATGCAGATAACGCGGCTATAGAGTGTCTTGCTGTAACCACAAGACAGGCGAACAATTGGGTATCAAGTGGCTCGTGATTCAACTCGAATTCCCCGCAGCAGCGCCGGTCTCTGCGGTGCATCTTAACTTAACGCCCCGCAATAATCTTAATTACACCCCTTTAACTCGCCTAACCATTACAGAGTGTACAAATTTAAACGTAACCTTACGTTTTATTATATATACAAGGGTGTATTTGCAAGTTCGTCAACCAAATTTTTTATTCCACCCGGGTGTAAAGGCGTCCGACCACTGTACATAGTATTACAGGTTCGTTATAAATTCTAAGTGTAAAACAAAACTACCGACTTTTAAGGAACTCACGTTTGAGACACTGGGGAAACAAATGCTTTACTATAGTGTAATATGTATATCGAGAATTTGAAAACAGAACTTTTAACGAGTTTATTATATAAATAAGCGATATTATATAGTGTGTACAAGGTAAAAATAAAAAATAAACGCAATGATAAGAGAAAAAAAGCTATGGAGCTGATTATTATAATTTTTTTACTTTTTATTTACGTTTATACTTTTTACGAAATTTCCAACTTTATATTGAGCGGCTCAAATTTCCTCTCGAATTCCTTAAAGAAAATAAACTTTCAACAATCTCGTAACTTCGCTAAACTAAGTTTCTCCAAAGGTAGCATCGAAAAGTATAGGAAGCGGTGGTAGAGTGCGATGGTGATGATGATAAAATAACGCGAATAGTTGCAGCGCGAAACTCGTCTTTAAACATTGGATAATTAAACTTTTAATAATAATTTATTTTATATATATATTGCCGTGATTACTTTCAAAGCTTTTGTTTTCATTTTTAATAAGCGTATTGTTATTTTTGGAATTGATTGAACATTATTGTTTGGATTATAAAACAGTTTGAAACAATCGATCAAGTTGATTATTGACGTAATTAATAAATATTGGATATGCAATATCCTGTAAATACAACAATTGCAAATATAACGACGAAGTGAAATATGATTTCAATTCCTGGTAAATTTGTGAGAAATTATAATGAATTTTTGTTAAATTACGAAATTTTAATTTGAAAAAAAAATTGACGTTCTCTCGAGAACGGAACAATTACACTTGTAATTGAAAAAAAAGAAAAGAACTAATTTATAATTTGTTTTTACGCTATATGAACCTTTTACAATAGGGTTTACGCGTAGGATTTAAAATCCGTGCAACCAATGCATATAAAAACTAAAAAAAAAAAAAATTCCGAAAACCGACAAATCTCAAATGCCAATTTCAATAAAAAACGCTTACAATCCTCTTATCACCAACAGACCTCCGCTCAACTTTTCCAGGAGCCAAAAACAAGAGCTCCCAAATCCCTAAGCATCATCAAAATCAAACCTTCTCGCTCTCCAAAAAAAAAGACAAATGAAGGAAAAAAAAGTCAGAGAAGCAGAGAGTAACGTCAGAAGTAGCAGCAGCAGCAGGAGGAGCAGCAGGAGCAGAAGCAGGAGCGACGTTATGACGAAAGGAAAGGCGGCAGATGTTCAGCGGATTCTGATAATCTTGGCGGCGGTGGCGACGTCAAAAGAGCGAGAGAGACAGATAGAGGGGGGGGGGAGGCGGGTGTGCGTGAAGGAGAGAGAAGCACAGAGAGCGCGGCGGGCATAAAGAGGCTGCAGGCGCAGGTACGAGGTGCGGGGCAGCCGCCGGCACACAGCCGGCCGGCTGCTGCCGTTGTGCGCGCAGCACGCGAGCCCTCTCCTCTACGTGCAGCTGCCGCCTCGCGCGCGCGCGCGCGCCTAGCGCCGGGCATAAGGGACGGGCAGAGCGAGAAAAAGAGTGGGGATGCGGGCCACGCGACCTGCAGCCGGCGGCGGGCCCCGTCGTCGACGTCGCGCCCGTTGCGCCTGCTGCTGCTCCTGCTTTTCTCTCTCTCGCTCTCTCTGAGCCCATAGCGGCACAGACCGCACCGGCACCCCCGTTTTTCAGGCGGGCGCGCGCGCGCGCTCCCGTAACCGTCAGTTCTCCCGGCGACTGCCTTCTCTCTCTGTCTGCCTCTTGCGACAAGCTCACGATTTTTATTTTTATATACAGAGAAAGCACGAGACATCGGTCTATTTTGTTCCTTTTTACAACTACTGCTTGAGGATAGTCTGGACATCCCGACGGTTTTATCGAGGACGACGAGGGATAGAGGCGTGCGACGTAAGACAATGGATAATACTTTACTTCTCGCGAGCCTTCGGAGATTACAAGTGTGTGTGTGTGTGCGTGTGCGCGGGGGGTTGGTACATGATGGAGGGTGGCTTTCTTTTAGGAAGGCAGAGGGGCTGACAATGTGAACAAAGTGATATTCGTTATTCGTACAAGTATTGATGCCAAAGCTGTGGAACAATAATATACCACGTGTGTGTGTGTGCAATTAAAAATATTCTCCGTCAATTGACATCACGATTATTTCGATGTTAATTTCACGGAAGAAACTTTTAGTATGAAAACGGTTTTGAGGGAAGAAGCGAGTGTGCGCCCTTTAACACGTCGCGCAGTGAAATCAAAGGGACCAATAAACGCTCCGCGATAACCAGGCCACAGGCCAATAAATCATATCCAAGCATGTCCTGCGCGCATTTCGGGTATAAACGAGGGAAACTAGGCTACATCGAGTCTTCCTCCCCCGTATGTATAACCGGGCGTTAAATTCGATTCGGGAGTTATTGCGGTTATTCGGAAAGGGGGAGGGCTACCGAAGCCTCCTCGCGCGCGCTTGCAGCTGCTCTCTCGTTCGCCGATAAAGTACACACACGATATTCTCTCTTTTTACCAAAGGCTATACACACCGTAGCGGCCCCGCTTTATTGTTCGTCGATATTACCAGCGCTACGAAGCTGCTCTATATGCGCCTTGTTTTTTAATTGACCTTTTGTTTTTGTGTAACAGCTGACACCGAGGCCGAGACGCCGACAATGAAGAGGTCGTCGACGTCGTCATCGGTAAGCAAATGAGAACGATTTTTGTCTTCTTTTGACTGGAATCAATAAACGATAGAATGATTTTTTTTATTTTTAAATAAGCACGAGCCTAACTTGGAAGATGACGATGTTCGCGTGAAGAGATCGAGGACCAACGATGAGGAATTGGTAGGTGAAGAGAAAAGGAGAGTATTGAGAGTTAGTTTTCGAATTATTGATTTATTTGTGTGTGTGTGTTTAGAAGGCGTTGAAGAACCAGGAGTATTTACAATTGATATTGACGAGGATCGAGGCGCTACAGCAACAATTCCAGGACGACGATGAGTACGACAGCGACGAAACCAGCGATCTGGGTAAGCTTACACAGTGTCTATATTTATACATACGGTTTGAATTTCGATTTGTTGACTCCGGCGTTTGACTTGGCCCATGGAATTGAAATTCCCTAATTCGCAACCGAACGGACTTTAAACGAGGCTCTCTAAAAAAAAAAAAAAAAAAAATTAACAGGTGACTCGGAACCGGAGGACAGCGACGAGGACATCATGGACGAGGTGCTGGACAAAATCTTCAAAGACTTTCCCTCAACGGCGTCTCCCTCGTCCCTCCATCCTACCGCCGATAACAGCGCGGAAATCCAGGGCTTTGAGGTCTGCCGGAAGGTCGCCGTGGATTTCGCCAAAGACCTGACGTACGCCAGCAACGCCGAGGTAAAGAGAAGAAAAAATAAAATAATCATTTTCCAGCATATATACAAGCGGACTCACTCAAGAGAGCCTTGGTTCTCTTTCTTTTGCCTCGACAGAGTTACAGCGAGCCGGGCAGCGCCGAGGCAAGAAAACAAATGCTCCGGAGCTTCGATCTGCACCTGGCAGCCAAAGAGAGGGACTACGCCGCTCGCTTGACGGGAGAATGAACGTTCACCGCGCGTATAGGCGGCAGTGCTCGATATAATCCACCTTCTCTCCAACTTTCGGCCATGTGGTTTCTCCATGATCCGCTGCCCTCCTCTCCCCTCTCTTCTCCCCATCCCACTACGCCCACAATCTTCAGTCTAGTCATTCTTAATGCTGAGCAAGTCTACACTCGGCATTATTTTATAGGTTTAAATAATGTTCGAAAACCATTACACGTTTGGTAATTTTTTAGTATAATTTATAGTATTGTAGTTGTACATCGCGAGATTCAGTCAGATCTATCGTGTCGTAATGACGATTTTTCGGTCAAGGTATTTTACTATTGATTTTTTTTTAATATCGGTATTTAAATAAAAAATTATAGCTTATTAATTATCGGTAGCTGCAGGGAGGATATATCAGAGAATTAATATGATTTTTTATATGTGCGTATAAACTTTTGTAAGCTATTTCCAATTAAAAAGCTGACAATATAAAATGCAGCAGCAAACCAAAATGTTACGAATATAGCTCGGTAATTAGTATTTTAAAAATTGAATAGACATTATTTCGTATTAAATTAGACGCGCGATGAAATACATTTGGGTTGCTTGTAATTAAGCTTGTACATTACGTTCCGTATAATTTCACAAGCACACTTTTTTATTTAACATTGTGGAATATGGGTTTTCATTAAAAAATTAACTTGAATTTATAATAAAAAAGCGGGGAAAAAGAGTAATGAATTAAATTTTACAAGCTTAATTTTTCATTTGAAAAAGGTAGATAGACGTGCGATTATTCATTACCCTTAGGTGTACTTCTAAATTTTCTAGTCACTACTTCTAAGTTTATACTCTAGTCTATGTAATGCTACGCTACGCTATACTACTATAATAAATAAAATACACAAAACCAATTGTCGCTTATTTCAAGCCTTTAAGACACAATTTCAGAAAAAATAAATTACAAATATCATTTTTTCTATCCAGGAACATTTCATGTACTGCCTATAAAGTCAAGACTCTAATCAGATCGAGCCTAACTTGTATAATTCATTCGATTCTTAGTTCTCTAGCGAAATAGTTCTCTTAGCAAGTATGATTAATAACCATGATCAATGACATCTCCCGAAACTAGCTCAAAAAGCTCTCAAGTTTCAACGAGCATTTGATTGGTCGTATCAGCATGGAATATAATAATTCCTCTGCTTATTAGTTTTCGACCGATTAATTTGGAGATAAAAATTAACGAGGTAACTTTTGACCTCGATTTTTCTTTTTAAATTTGGTAATAAAGAATAATTAATATTGAAATGATTATTTTTTCTCGGGATTATTAAAAACTATCATTTATCCAACGTATTGAAGAATTATTAGTTCTCGCCGGTCGTTTCTCAAGTGACACTTTTTACGTGTGTTAGCAGAAAGACTTGCTAATATAAAACGTCGATAAAGAGTCGCTGATATGGTTTATCAGCATATAATGGACATATTATTTTATGAAATGCATAAAAACGAAATGTGCAGTGTCGATTGAATTATTTTTTAATAACTTTC
>JAPYYQ010003855.1:0-11675 GCA_030522585.1 Anagyrus pseudococci
GGTGCTAGTGACATTCCTAGTTACAGACGTCTGCTATTTCTACGTTAGCTGCGCGCGCAACCGCAGCTAACGTAACTGCATAAGTCTGTAATAATTTTCATCCCAACCCTGTATATGAACGGCATAAGACACGCGTTATAGTTACTGAATTAGGCCCCAGGGAGGCAAATTCGCTTACATTTCATGTGTAAATGTTTGCATAAAATAAAAAAATCCATAAAGAATAAAAGGGACCCCACCTATACTATGAGATCACAGTAATCGGGGAAAAAATGCAGATCAGCGTGTCACATCGGGAGGCAATAGGGATGGTTATTGTTGCGGAGGGTCCAGAGAAGCGAAGACCCCCGGTGGGGGGGGGGTGAAAGGGGCGAAGCCCCCCCTACGCGCTATAAACGTTAAACTATTAAAAAAGAAAACGTAAACCATAAATACCGCCTATAAAAACATCATACAAGAGTCTTAATCTTTGGCGCTTTATAATTTAAAAACAAAAGTAGAAAGCGACATGCTTCTGTGGGCAAAGTTGCTTGTTTTTTTCTCTAGTTGAAGAATCTGTTGTTAAAAAAATCAATTCTCACGCCTATGGCCTTAAAAAATCGTTTTTCGCTATTTTTTTTTGCTAAAAAAATCGATTTTTTATTTTTTTCGCTATCAAAAATTTTTTTTTACTAATTCTGATAACAGATTTGGATTCAGCTTTGAAAAATACGTTAAAATATAAATTTTCAACTTGTTTCGATATCGCAGATAATTGATATTAAATACACAAGTTTTTTAAAAATTGAGTTTGACGCGCTGTAACTCGCGTACCGAGAGAGATAGTTCTATTTGAAAAAATATTAGTTTGGGTTGATACTACAACCCTTACTAGTCCAATCGCGGCGCCCAGGAAAACGTAATCGTGCCCTCTGTCACATCAACTTCATAGATGGATGTCCTGCTGTAAGAATAACTAAGAAAATTGCAGGACTCCAACAAAACCTCAAAGATTTAATTTAATGGAAGCTTTTTTTTAATTTGTTGATTTAATGTCACCCTGCCGCTCAGTTTTCGGTGATCGGCAGTGATCTCAAATTAAGCCACCCCGCATTATCCAGCCATTTAACTTATGTAGTTGAAGTTTGCAACGATGCTAAGCATCGAATTTTCAAAAGTGCCACCGCCAAAAAATAATAATATAGGCTTTAAGTGCAGACCAAAAAAAGGTAGTACACAAATTTTCAGCCATTTTCATCGGTCGGAAAGTTGCTGAGAGGCATTTAAAGTCGAAAAAACGCGATTTTCCGATTTGAAAAAAATCTGGCGCCTCTTCCAGAGCCGACCGCCAATTTCTGAATGCAGGGGCTTTAAATAAGAGTATGAATAAAGATTTGTAGAAATTTTTAGCCATTTTCATCGGTCGGAAAGTTGCTGAGAAGCATTTAAAGTCGAAAAAACGCGATTTTCCGATTTAAAAACATCTAGCGCGTCTTACAGAGCCGACCGCCAATTTCTGAATGCAGGGGCTTTAATTAAAGTAAAAATAAAGATTTCTGGAAATTTTCAGCTATTTTCATCGGTCGGAAAATTGCTGAGAGGCATTTAATGGCGAAAAAACGCGATTTTCCGATTGAAAAACATCTAGCGCATCTTACAGAGTCGACCGCCAAATTTAAAATGCAGGGGCTCTAAATACAAATAAAAATAAAATTTTCTCAAAATTTTGAGCACTTTTCAATGTGCGGAAAATTTTGGACGTTTGTCCAATCAGAATAAATGATATTTCCCGACTTTAAACTGGTCCGCCTCTTACAGGATTGACCGCCGAATTCCAAATGCAGGGACTTTGAATGTAAGTTTAAATAAAGGTCTCTGGAAATTTTCAGCTATTTTCATCGGTCGGAAAATTGCTGAGAGGCATTGAAAGTTGAAAAATCGCGTTTTTTCGACTTTAAATGCCTCTCGGCAATTTTCCGACCGATGAAAATGGCTGAAAATTTCCAGAAATCTTGATTTATACTTGTATTTAAAGCCCCTGCATTCAGAAATTGGTGGTCGACTCTGTAAGACGTAATAGATTTTTTTTTAAGGAGGTTCATTAGTAAATCAAAGTAGTTAAGAATTACTTTATATTGGGAGGAATGATTAATCAATTCACAATACACCGCTGATTTAAATTTGAGGTAGGGTTGACGGGATAAATTTCAAGAAATAAACGCTCGAAATTTTCAGTTATTTTCATCGGTCGGAAAATTGCTGAGAGGCATTGAAAGTTGAAAAATCGCGTTTTTTCGACTTTAAATGCCTCTCAAAAATCTTTATTTATACTTCTTTTTAAAGCCCCTGCATTTTGAAATTGGCGGTCGACTCTGTAAGACGCCATGGTTTTTTTTTCAATCGGAAAATCGCGTTTTTTCGAGTTTAAATGTCTCTCAGCAATTTTCCGACCGATGAAAAGTGTTCGAAATTTCCAGAAATCTTAATTTTTACTTGTATTTAAAGACCCTGCATTCAGAAATCGGCGGTCGACTCTGTAAGACGTGATAGATGTTTTTTAAATCGGAAAATCGCATTTTTTCGACTTTAAATGCCTCTCAGCAATTTTCCGACCGATGAAAATAGCTGAAAATTTCCAGAAATCTTTATTCCTACTTGTATTTAAAGCCCCTGCATTCAAAAATTGGCGGTCGGCTCTGTAAGAGGCGCTAGATTTTTTATAAAATCGGAAAATCGCGTTTTTTCGACTTTAAATGTCTCTCAGCAATTTTCCTATTTTTAGCAATTTAGCAATTTTATTATTTTTTAACAAGAACGAATGCACTTGTTTACACTTTACTTACAATTTTGCCAACCAATTAGACTATATATTTGTGGCTTTTTATTCCCCAAACTAAGTTGTGCGTTCAAGAATCTGACCATCTTAACACCCCCATCAGGGATACAAGGCCTCTCGTGCTGGCACATATATTGTGAATTTTTGGAAACACCTAAGTTGCAGAAGATTTGCATGTGCGCATCGATCGTCTACCCGTGCCGCCGGACTCCCGTGTATTAATCCTCCATGGTTCAAAAATTCCGAAAAATTTTTCCGTCGGCAGGAATTAAACCCACGACCTCGAGCCGACGTAGTTCTGAGGAGAGCATTTTACCACCGACCTACGCCAGCTCTTGTACTATACTGTATACGTATATATCATATAGCATACTATAATAAGCCATAATACATAAATATATTGTAACACAGAAATGCTTCGAGAGCAAAAGGCGCCTGTTTGAAATGAATTTAAAAAAAAACTCAACATGACAACAGCGCCCTTACCCCTTACCGCGTATAGCGCTGATCTAGCATCAATACTCAAGACATTAGTGGGCGTAGCAGTACGAAATGCGCCCGAAATTTGACGAATTAGCCCGAACGATGAGAGCGGCGAAGGAGCTCTTGCACAATCGAGACGACGGCAGTCGTACATGAGTCGCCAGCAGTGCATCTATATCAAACTGCAAAGTCAAGTCTGCGCAGTAGAGCAAAGCACTGATTCGCTTTTACTGACGTCGTCAAAGTAGGCACGAAATGCAAAAACAAGCAAGTATATTTCGATATTTTAAATATGTTTAAAAATATTAGATTCATTTTTATACGTCTTTCGATTTATCAAGATTTATTTTAAAAATTGTAGTTTCTCATGTCTCCTAGCGCATTTTGTGCCATCTGCAGCGACAGACCGGTTAGAGACAATCAAAGTCTGATTCTATTGCACAGGCTTGACTTTGCAGTCCAAGACGCAATGGTTGCTGGAGTTACTGGCTGATTCACAGTAACAAACGCACTGATTCCGCCGATCTCCCCGTGTTCGCGCGTGTACTAAATAATCTCTTTTTATATTTTTTTGTTAATAATGATAATTGAATAATAAATAATTAAGATTATAAATTTAATTAACGTTTTACTTTTATTATTTTCTTCGCGAGTCCGAATGTGTACGAATAAAAGGACGGTGGAATATTGACAAGTCCATTGCCCGCATAGGAGGCAACGCACCTTTTTCATTCCGTTGCGATTGACTTTTGAAGAGCTCGAACCTTCAAGATCGTACATCGAGCGTAACTATCCTTAGAATAATTCTATCTTTCCACACTTCCCTTCACTTCGGCTTTACTTATCAATTGTGGTGACGCCCACTTTACCTCGAGATCCTTTGCGATGGGTCACTTTTCTAATAACGTCCTCCAATTGCCACAATCCAATAGGAGAATCTGATTATCAATCTTACGCGGACCCGACTAGTCTTCCGATCCATAAGTGCGAGGAGATGGTTGGGAATTTATATACTGTACTGCCAAAGAATGATTCCCGGGGGGGGGGGGGAATGGCAAACCACTCCTTGGACCATTATATGAACTATTATTGGACTATTATATGGACTCGTAGAAACAAAAAAAAACTCAATTCTCGGATATCGACAGGACACGATGAGGCGTGCTTGTCGTTACGCTCGAACCTTTGATTCGTCTATGTAAAACAAGTCGTGTGGCCGAGCGTAATCTTTATTGTATCGCGAATGCAATAAAATGATAAGAAAAACAAGCATGCACTACGTTACTTGGATATCAAGAACTATTCATTTATTAGCAAGGGAATTGCACTATTGGGGGCCAAAGTCTCTAATCATTCTCTACTTCCTAGGTCGCGATGCCGTACGAAGCAAGAAACATGCGATGATTAATTTCGTTATTCAGAAATTCTATATAATTTTATTAAATAGGACGAACAAGCCGGGACTGCGGAGATGAGCAGGCAAATAATTAAACAAAAAAACCAAAATATGACAGAAAGTCAAATTTTATTCAATAATAAAATAAAATATTAAGATATAATCAATTAAACTTTTCAATACAATTAAATGTGAAATTTACTTTAATCAATCAAATTTGTTAAATTAATTAAAATTATAATTTACTTTAATAAATAAAAATCGGAAGTCGAGAGATAATCAACAAATTAGACAAATATACGGATTATGCAACTAAATTCCGCGGGCTGAAAAAACGTCAAGGACAGAACTCCCGATAGATAGCTCCTGCCACCCTCAATCGGTAATGAATAGCGAGAACTTGAAATCATTTATTCTTTGCCCTTTTCTGGAATACCGCGAGCTGGACGCAGCATGAAAAAGATGCCGCCCCTGTTCGAATGGTGCCTGGTAGTATTATCGACTGGGGATGTTTCTCCGTTTAGATAATCCAATCCCTCGAGAATAAACGGAAGAAAGAATTCTTCCTTGGTGTTTAGGGGTGCTACTCTACTCCCAACTACAAACCAAGGAAGTTTTACGTACGATCACTACTGACGCTGCTTCGATTTCCTGGATAGAGAATGCTCCGGCGTCGCTGAATTCGAAAGTCGCTGTTGACGGAAAAGACCGGGCCATCTGAGGGTGTGTTATACGAGATAGCACCAAAAGGCAGATGGTTTTTCAACTGCTCAAGTCTTTATCAGTAAGCCATATGTGCACCCATCTCCGTAAACTCGCCTTCGAGACGACTGGCCTCGGCCGTAGCCACCTAGCGGCCAAATGGCGGAACCCGATTGTGCGCGGTATTTGAATTTGCAACAAAATGAACATATCTTTTTTCTTGTATTTGGTTTTTATTAGATGACTACCACCTTTCGGTATACGAGCCGTCAGCCATCAACCGTACTTATCGTGTCAGGCCGCAGTGTGTTCAAACTCTCCACGACAGCCTTCAACCGAACGTATGGTGTCCAGCTGTCATGGGGGTTCTTAAGGGCATGTCTCAGATCGGTGTAGATCCCCTACCTTATCCTCACCTCTAATTTGTATTTTATTAAAAAAATAGAAAAAGAACTCAGGAGGTGTGTATAAGATTTCTTGTAGGGACTGCCCAGTGAAATACATAGGTGAAACGAAGAGACCTTTAAGAGAAAGACTAAGAGAACACAAAATATGTATAACTCCGATTCTGTAGTTTCTCTCCATAAAAACAGAATCATAGGTTTAATTGGGAAAAAATTGTAATATTGGATAGGGAAAAAATTGGAAAAAGAGACTTATATCCGAAATGCTGCATATCATCAATTGTGAAAATACTATCAATACAAACGAAGATACGTCATGTCTTAGCAATATTTACAAAACGTTCGAAATTTAAATGCCAGGCAATCAGACAATCAGCTGCTGATGTATACTCAAATTTAAACTTGTTTATGTTTACGTGCGAGGCACAACCATAAATACATCAGCAATTGCGAATTTAAATCTATTGACGATACGGAATAAGCGATAACGCTACTTTCTGTGAAAATCATCCTTAGGCATTTAATTTTGGTAAAATGTGTATTTTAAAAAGTGTGTTGTGGTTTTTGTAAAAAAAATTTTTTATACTTTTCAATCATTGAAAAGTTTTCGCGCCACTTTGACGACGTAACCCAACAAGCCATTTTGATGAGAGGAATCAGGATTGACGAGTTGATCAGATTATTAGATACGACGGATAACGTGGATATGTTGAACTTATCCGTTAGAGAGAGTACCGTAGAACGCGCTACGTATTATAATCGAAATTCTGAGAACCGTAGTTTCCGGGCTAGCACGCCTATCGAGAATCGCAACGTTGAGGAGCCACAGAATCAGTCGCGCGGGAGGCCATACGTTAGCCGAGCAGGGCCGTCCGCAGCACCGACTGTCCATATAATTTAAGAAGAGGCTTCGAGAAACGAACCGTCGTCGTACCCGGAGACCCTTCTGTTAGAGTAGAAGTCGAAGAAAGCGTAGAAAGTAGGAGTACGACGAAGAAAAAAGGGTCAAAGAAGAAGAAGAAAAGTGTTTGGACCGCGGATACCTTAGAACGCTTCAATTTAGCTCCGGTGAATCACGTTCAAGCCGGAACTACACCTGCCGAGAATATCTGCGAAGCAGTGGGGTCGAACCCGGCCATCCACCCGTCAGAAGTAAACGTGGAACTAGGTAGAGCTAATGAATTCCCTCCTCAGTCCGTTCCCTGCGCGAGTGCGAGGTTAGGATCCCCTACACCGCTGATTGAACTCCGCCGTGTTGACCAAGGTCTTGCAGATGGGCACCGAGAAAGCGATTTGGCGAGCGATCGAGATCGCGAGGTTGCCGAAAACATCGCGTTTATGAAAAAGTTTGATAGAATCAAATTGGGAGAATTGTGGGAGGCCAGTTCCAAAAGGCCGCATACCCCTCGCCCAAGTGACTGGGAGCGAGAGGGGAATGTAGCTACTGGACTCCTGAGAGGAAAGCAGGCGGAATCACTCGCGATTGAAGGATTGGGGGGACAGAAGCCCGATCATCGTTTCGTTGATAGTGAATCAAATTTAAATATTCTTTCTAAAAAGATTTCAAAAAATAAAAAAAGGTTCGAGCAGTTGCTCACCATCTTTGAAGATCCGCAAAAAGAGTTGTTGAAGGAGGCTTTGAACAAACCCGATACTCAATTGCAATCGCGAGTCGCGAGATGCCCAGAGCTAATGATAAAGATTGAGGATATACCGATTTGCGCATTGGTCGACACGGGGAGTTCAATCACGTGTGTTGCAAGTCACGCGTACGAGAATTATTTTGAGGTTTGGAAAGGGTGTCCGACGTTACCCGTGATAAGCAGGCCAGTCTATGGTTTCACCGGGGAGAAGTCGAAGAATATTACAAAACAATTTCGAGCACGAGTCGTGGTAGGTCCGTTCACTACGTTTATAGATTTTCTAGTGGTGCCGCACCTGTCGCGTGACTGTGTCCTCGGTATTGATGCACTTCAACAAATAAAAATGCGTATCGATGGCGCGGAAGGTCTTTTACTTTTCAAATGCGACGATGAGTACGGAAGCACGGGTTATCGTGAATCCGTCGTGTCGGAGCAGGATTAATAAATCAAGGGAGAGCTAGAAGCAGCTGTTAACGAAATAGATGTCGGAGATTTCGTTGACGCAAGAGGAGACGAAGAATCGATGGAGAATGATTTACACGACTACGAAATCTCCAAGAAAATAGAAGTAATTGAGACTCTAGCACCGAATGAGAAAGTTAAACATAGAGTTAATTCAGAAGTACCGACATATATTTCGGAAACAGCCGGGTAGATTCAAATCATACCAGCATAATCTTATTATAACGAATAATGAGCCGTATTGGGTAAGGCCATATCCCATCTCCACAAAACTAAAGGATGCAATAAATCGCGAAATTGAACGCATGTTAGACTTAGGAGTTATTGTGCGATCGAATAGTGCATACGTTAGTCCGATGGTTCCCGTAATTAATAGTAACGGATCGGTCCGAGTTTGTTTAGACGCTAGAGAGATCAATAAAAGGGTGCAAAGCGATTATGACGGGCCCGAAGACATGGACGGAATCTTAAGAAAATGCACCGATGTGGGCGTGATGACGAGTCTAGATTTAACCGCGAGCTTCTGGCAGGTACCACTAGCAGTCAAGTCTCAAAAATATACCACGTTCTCTCATAAGAAACGGACATACCAGTATACAATAGAACCATTTGTGTTAAAGGTTAGCGGAGCTGCGTTAACTCGAGCCGCGGAATTTATCTTAAATAGGGTACGCGATTTCATCATTGATTTCGTAGACGATTGGCTATGCGTATCGCGAGATTTTAACGAACATTTGGAACATCTTGAGATATTATTTTTACGCATTTCAAGGGAGGGAGTCACGATTAATTTTCCTAAAGTAAAATTTTGCCGCAAAGAGATGAAATTTCTCGGGTACCGACTAACGCTACAGGGTAGTAGACCGGATCCAAAAAAAATCGAAAAAATTCGTAACTTCCCACCTCCACGAAACGCGAAAGAGTTAAAGGGCTTTCAAGGGCTAGTAAACTTTCGCGCAAAATTCTCATGTGAGGTATGACGCGAAATGAGTCCCTTACTTGACCTACTTAAACAGAGTGGGAAGTGGAAATGGGGGGACAGTCAAGCCAAGGCATTTGAGCGCGTAAAGGAGCTATTCCAAGAAAATTTATTTCTACATCATCGACGTCTGGATCGACCATTCGTGATGTACACGGACGCTAGTTTGTCAGGTTAGGCGCTGTTCTAGCACAAGTCGACGATAACGAGAATGAACGAGTCGTATATATGGCCAGTAGGACTCTCAAGGGAGCAGAAAGAAATTACTTTACCACAGAAATCGAACTCTTAGCCATTGTTTGGGTCTTGCAGAAATTGCGCTCATTCATTCTCGATACGTGAGTTGTTATCAAATGCGACCATTGTGCAGTGTTCGTATTTTCAGTAGAATTTTCTACTCAGTATAGATACTACTAAGTAGAAAATTCTACTGAAAATACGAACACTGCCATTGTGCACTCTCGTATCTTCTCTCCTGTAGAATTTAAACGCGAGACTTACACAATGGATGCTCGCTATCCAGGACTATGACATACAAATTTATTACATCAAAGTATGCGGAACGGAACGATCGAATAGAAGATTTTTTAAATATATACGCAATTTTGGCGAAAGCGCCGTGTAAAACACTGATTAAGGACTTAAAGCAACTAACCACTATTCAACGCAATGTCGAAAAATTGAGCGACATAATTACGCGTATAGGTAATGGAGAGAATTCCAAGACCTAAGAAATAAAGGAGTGCCTCTTGTGTGAGAAACTCGATGACGCATACAGAGTCATGATACCGGAAGATTTTGCAAAAAGACTTATCTTAGAGACACACGAAGTGTACGGCCATATTGGCACGAAGAAATGCTTACATATTATCAATGAGGACTTTTCTCATCCGAAAGTAAAAAGAATGGCCGCACGCTTAGTAAGGACATGCGATATGTGACAACGAGTGAAGCATTGCACAATAGGATCACATTTTGAAACTCGCCCGATTCTGCCTAATGGGAAGGGAAACTTAGTATCCATTGATGTCTACGGACCTCTTCCGACATCTAAGGCCGGAGTTAAATACATTCTCGCGGCGATATGCTTTCATGAAATACGTTGTATTATATCCAATAAAAAGGGCGGATACGCGAACAACTATAAACAAAATCTTTAATCATTACATACCCACGTATGGAAAACCGCGATGTATTCAATCTGATCACGGGACTCAATTCACTGCAAAGGCCTGGAAGGAACCTCTCGAGAAGGAAGGGATTCGAATAACGTTCTCAGCGATTAGACACCCCTAAGCAATATCGTAGAACGTGTAAATCGCGAGATAGGCCGCTTTTTCAGGCCATTAGTATAAGATAAGCATAAGAATTGAGGAAGTTGGGTGTCGTTCATACAAAACTGCATGAACGAATGTTATCACGAGACTACTGAATTTACTCCCATGGAGTTACAACTTGGGAAGAAACCGACAAGGTTTTGGACGAAATGGGTTGACTTGCCTACCGTTTCGGAAATCCCACTCGAACACAAAGTCACCCTGGCTTCACAGAGAATTAATAGGAAGCGAATGCTCAGGGCTCAGAAAATTAACAGTGGGAGGTCTTTTGCAGCATACCGAATCGGTTAGCGAGTTCTTGTAAAGGCAAGCAACTTTTCCGTCGCTGACGCGGGTGTTACGTCAAAGTTTCTCGCGTTATACGACGGGCCGTGTGTCATAAGCCATATAATTAACAATGTAACGTTCGAATTGACAGATCCCGGAAACGCACGCGTCCGGGAAAATACCACGGATCCGAACTCCGACCGTACCACGATATCGAGGAGGAAATTAAAAAAGAAAGAGAACCGCCGTCGGAAAAGACGACTATGGCGTCTACAGAGGAGGCTCGAAAAGACGGCACAGAGGCAGTTAAAAAGCCTAGGGAGTGATAAGGCCGACACGAGCACTCCCTGTGAGGAGTCCGAAGACATAATAAATCTCGATACCGAGGAAACGATCGAAGAACTAGAAAAACTTGATGTGCTTTTTTTGAAAATTTAATTTCATTTATTCAATTAATTTTTTAATTAAAATTCTTTGGCATCAATAAGTCTAAAACACTAGACTAATACAATTCGCACAGACAATTTGAATTTCGCACGCGAAAGTTGTTTCCTCCATTTGTCCGCTAGGTGGCTACGGCCAAGGCAGGTCGTCTTGCAAGCGATTTCACAGAGATGGGTGCGTATATTGCTAGCCGATAAAGACTCAGGCACTTGAAAAGCCATCTAGCTTTTAGTGTTTTCTTGAATAACACTACTCCAGATTGCTAGATCTCTCTCGTCTACTGCGACTTTTAAGTTTAGTGACGCCGGAATCGTAAGTAAAACAGAGATATAAGAATAAATTGCGCAAAAAATATGGCTGCCTGTAAGTAGACGCGACCCCGGCAGAGAGAGAGATGCTTCAGGAACCCTCTGTCTCTTTCTAGCTGAGCGCTTTGATTGACTCTTGTCAGCCCCCGCTCGCTCTCCCCGAGCAGAGGTCGGGGAGAGCCAATCACAGCGTTCAGCTAGAGAGAGACGGAGGGTTCCCTAAGCATTTGTCTCTCTCTTTGCCAGGGTCGCTTTAACGGGTCTCTTGTGCACTCTATTCTTACATCTCTATGTAAGTAAAACTTCCTTGGCTTTGAGTTGGCAATAAATTCCCTAAACCATAGACTTATACTAATAGACTGCGCAGCCAGGCGGACCGACTGTAGCCAACATGTGAGAGCTGTCGGGGCTCTATCTCTCTCTAATCGGTCGAGA
>JAPYYQ010003858.1:0-14756 GCA_030522585.1 Anagyrus pseudococci
CCAGTATAGTAAAATTTAAGGATATCTGTATAACAAAATTTCCTATAAACCGAGTATGTACCACCGGAACTATACAGTATAGTAATTTTTACAAAAAAAATTTTGTAATTTTTATTTATACTTTTTTCTACGTGTATAAAGCAACTTGTGATTCCAACTTTACATGCGTCAAATTATTCAAAGAATAATTTGGCCCCGCGAGTACGGGTTTTTCTTCCTTTTTATCAAGTACGTAAAATCGATCTTTGCTCTTCAACTTTCTTTAAGAGGAATTTTCAGCGTGAGAGTTTCTTCTTTGGCATCCACGAATTTATGCAATATCAAAAAAGAGAATATTAAAATTAAAAGAAGAAGAAGAAGAAGAAGAAGCAGAAGAAGAAGAAACAATGTACTTTTCTTTGGTTGACAAGCAATAAATTTAATTACACGAGCAAGAAGACGGAAGGGTTCAATTATTCACGAAGTAAGCCGAGGATAAACTTGTTAGACCGAGCAGCGTCGACTGGACTATGCTAAATTGTTAAATTAATTTTTACAACCCGTTTCATTCTCGTCATCGGCACTTAAGGGATTGGCCGCGTCTCAGATGCAAGCTGAAGGAATATAAAACAAGGAAACTACGTGTGCGAGCAAAAGTGGAATTAAAGAGAAGCTATGATTAATTTCAGTTATATTTCAGCTGTTCCAAGACGCGCTCGCGCCCAGAGAAGCCGAGGGCAATCGGCTCGAGTAACAAAATTAATCGGAGCATCGGGCAGCTTTCCTCCCGTGCACGGCTTGGCTTTTCACCTGCCTCATCCGTTCGGCTTTAATTAACGAGCGTATACCGCACTCGCCGGCTATATTTGCCCTGACGCTCGGACCCTGCTCGGACAACTAAACTGCTCTCAAGCGAAATTTCAGATTACGGCCCTACTCCTATACATCTAAACTTTTTCCCATTCACATTCGGATTAGACGTTTGCTTTCTACGTTTCGTTTTTATTTGCTTGACATTGTTAATTGCTTCTCCGTTATTGCTTTTTACCTAATTCGCTCTAATTACTGTCAGATGCTTTAGGGAAAATGGAAATTAGTTGGTTTAATATGGAAACCTTAAAAGATCAATATTTGACTCGAAATTAATTCTCTTATATAAATATACATATATTTATAAGGGGTTTTCTAAATGGAAATAAAAATTTGAATATGAACAAAGTTGAGTGTTAAAATATTATTTATAAAAGAAATTTGTCGGAAAGCGAAATGCTTTTAATACTTATAGCGAGTAAAAATGCAAAATGTAGTGCTAAAGGGTAAGATACATAATGAGAAGAAAATTTATAGAGGAGACATTAAAGATAAATAATTATATAGAAGGGTGGAAGCGAGGAAAGGCGCGGTTGAAAAGCTGATTAATAGGCTTATAAATTTTGATAAACTCACCTTCTCTCCGCTATCGCTGGGAAGATAGAAGGTAAGCACCGTGAGAAACGATATTCCCATGCATGGAATGATGATGTTGACCGTGTAGAAAAGTGTTTTCCGCCGCATCGTTATGTTGAAGGTGATGTCCAGATAAGGCTCGTCGCAGCAAGTATAAAACTTTTCGTTCCTAAAAGCCCAGGATGCGTGAGAACAAGATGAAAACAACGGAATCACGTGGAGGAGACGTTGCAAGGGACTTTGTTTGCATTTCACTGTTGGCCAAGCGGCTAGAGATCAATGCCGAGAGACGCACTATTTTTCCGAAGGAACATCACGTGCGCCAGGCGCCGTCGGCGCTGCAGCTCGCGATACAGCAAGTAGTAACAGACGCAAATGGGTCAGAGCGGCAAGAAGAGACGCGCTGGCGCGAACGAAAATTCAACGAGTCGCGGGCGCGCGTGGCTAGTCGTGCACAAAGAAAATAATGAATTTCAAGAGCAAAGGCAACTTGGGGGCCAGTCTCCTCGACGCGATCTGTTATTGGCTGCTGGTCAAAATAAACGATGGATTCTCGATATTCGCATGCAGGAGAAGGAGCAGCCGGAGAAGCGTCGCGCGCCCACCCGCGCGCTCAGTGAAACGTAATTGAATTCTTTGCGATTCGATTTCCAATCGTTTCTCCCCCATTGTTTTTCAAAGCTATTTTTCTTTCCAGCAGCTCCCCCTGCTCGTTCACGCTTGTTCAGCCGCCCGAAATAATTAGATATAACATGGGCACACGCGTGCTCTCTCCTTTCTAATAATCAACCGGCGAATACGTAAAGCTGAATAAACCGGAAAAAGTAGCAAATTTACAATTTTCCACTTAAAATAATAGATTATCAACGACTGAAAAGTCGGGCGCTGCTTTTGAAATTCGTTACTGGCTCTTTTCCCTTGCTCCTTTTCACGTATTCGTAAGGTAATGAGAAAGTACGCCATAAGCGGCGTGAAATTGTCACGTTTTTCTTTCTTTTTTTTCTCTGCCCCCGCTCTCTCTCTCTCTCTCTCTCTCTCTCTCTCTCTCTTTCTTACCTCACCGCAGGAACCTCGAGAATGTCCCACTCGACAGACATGTAGAATTCGGAGAGGTCGACCCCGACATCGACGACATTGCTCCCGGTTTTCTCGTCCATGTGCCTCAGATCCACCTGCGGGACAGCGAGCAAATGTGGTTTTAACGGTGAACCATATATATTTATTGATTTGTGTGTTCTTTTTAATGACATTTTGCAGCTCATTGTTCTTTTCCTTTTATTACTAGCCGAGCTGATCGTGCGCCACAGTTACGTGCCTCTTGCTTCTCCTTTGCTTTTTTCTTTTTACTTCTGTGGCGTACGAAGCAGCTTATTGACGCATATGCCAAAGCTGTACCTACGCTGGCTTATTATTTTTATTTCCTTGAAGCACACGTTGAGCCTTTCTTTCATATCCTTTAATTTTTCATTCGTTGTTGCTTAATTCATTAAACATTTCAACCGGTAAACTGAATTTTTCGACAATCCTTGAGATTAACAACGGAGAGAAAGAAAGGCTCAATTAGCCTCCGAAATATTCTATGACAACAACGGACAAACTTTCATATCAGTCATCGATCATGGGCTATTCTACCACGTGCTCAATAATCGACATTCCTAGAAGCTTCGCCTCGAATATTCTCATTAGCTCGTTTCCTTCAAAGGCTCGAGACGTCCGTTTTCCTCGAACGAAACATTTGTATTTTCGCGTCTGGTCAGCTAGTCCACGTTCTTTGATTGAATAGCCAGCTCGAAGCTTCCGGGAATCGACGTATAGCATCCCTTCCCCAAAAGTTCCTTCGGTATCAGCAATTCTTTCCAGCAATCTATAATGCACTTGAATGTATCTCAAATGAAGGAAACAAAGGGAGAACAAAAGTGAAAAAATTGCTAAAGTGTCAGGAAACTTGGGGGGAAGGGGGCGATTTGCGTGCTGTGTGCTAAAATGTATGCACGTTATGCGCTTGTTAAACTCGAGCGCTTATGCCCAACGCAAACAACAAACATTAACTGCAGGCTCGTTATACATACACACATTTAAATATAACACATTGACAAAGTTTTACAGTAAGAGGGAGAGAGAGAGAGAGAGAGACGTTGTTGGATTGTTGAATAAGTGTATGGACACGTAGGAATAGAAAGTAAGAGAGAAAGAGAGAGAGAGAGAGAGAGAGAGAGAGAGAGAGAGAGAGAGACAGTTACACTCATATAGCTGCAAGGGGGGAGGAGGAGACAAGCGAGTCGAATGGTTTAAAAATCGAAATAATCGTTGCGTATTAGATAAAATAGGAGGAAAATGACGAAGAGTATAATGTGGATGAACGAATAGATGAGAAAAAAACTCAAGTCTTGCTGTTGCCGCAGGCCTCAGAAAGACACACACACAGATACGTACCTACACGCACACATAAAAAATAGCAAGACCGTATCGTCGAGTGAATTCTGCTTATGTTGACTGAATAGTTAAGGAGAGTGGGTCGGTTTTGTGGGCGATGGAGCAATGATGTTAATAACAGAGTCCTTACGTTCGTCTTATTGATCGTTGTTTCAGGGTCTGCAGGGCTGTGGGAAAGTTTTGTGTGGTAGTAGCGGTATCGTTGAGGGGGGGGGGGAAGGTGGTTATCAAAGAGGATCGAAGAAACAACTAATGTGGGGTGGAGGTAAAACAGTTGCAATAGTGGAGGACGGAAAGCTTTATCGTCCGTGGCAAGATGATTCCTGTCTGGTTAGTTGAATCGTCCGACTTGTCTGTAAATTTCCCGATTGAAACAATAATGGCTGGGAGGTGCATTCCCCTCTTTTCTCCTTACCTATACCTATTAGCTCTTGTCATAGCAATAAACTCGCGGAAAAGGCTAGTTTGTAATTGTTTTTTGTATTTATCATGGATTGCTTTTTTGTTAAAACATGTCTTCATCGTCAAGCGGCCTGAGGACTCGATCACGACACGATCGTTTGCTCGATGCGTGTTGAACTCATGAATTCTTTGGCGGCCGATGTTTCTACTGCCTCGATTGTTGTTTTTTGTTTCGAGTAGTTTTGCTACGGCTCCGAGCCCAATACATCTACACGTACAATCCCTGTGCTTCTTCTCTTTCATCCCTTCGTTTTTTTATTTATTCTTTTTGCTTAGTTTCTTTTTCTCTTGTCACCGTCAACCGTGTAGGATTTTGTCGAGCCTAAGCGGCTAAATTTCGTTTATCTCGTATTTAATTTTTATTGTCTTTTTATAGTCTTCTGGAATATTTCTCACTGAGATTTTTATATAGGCACTTATACGCACAGAAGGAGTTTATTTTTTAGCAATTATGAGTATCGAAAAGTTAATTATACTATGTTTATTTAAAAATTTTAATTATTTGGAATATTAAATTTCATTTAAAAAGTGGCTTTGTTAACTTTGATAATTAACAACCGAAAATTAGCTACAGCAATGACCCTTTGATAAATTCGTGTAGAAAAAGAAAAAAATTGAACCTGGTGAAATGAGTCCCTTTTTCTCAGGCCTGGAGTAGTACAAACCAATTGTCAGGCCATTGTCTAAATAAAAGATGTTTGAAAAAAAAGAAAAAAAAATTCATTTTCCCTCGGCTAACGAGCTGCCGGCTTTTCAACTGATTTCTCCAACTGATTGTAAAATGGCGAATAGTCGTTATATTCAAAGCAGAAACAAAGCCTCATTAGTTCGCGACACGTCGAGACCGCCGGAATGATGGAGCACGCGCGGCCAGCAGAGTCCGGCTGCGAGTTCATCGTCCTCTCCAAGCCGTTAAGAGTCTGGCTGGAGGAGAAAGCCCATCGATTCTCTCGAATATCTACAGTCTTGCGCCTATTCTCTTTCATAGCGGCTGCAAACAGCCTCTGCAGGAACTGATATTTTCGAAGCGTAGCTGTTCGAATTTAAAGCCGTTCAATTGAATCAGAGTAATCTAGAGCGACCGAGACTATACCCTTAAATATACGTTAGGCTCTCTCTCTCTCTCTCTCTCTCTCTCTCTCTCTCTCTCTCTCTCTCTCTCTCTCTCTCTCCCTCCCTCCCTCCCCCTCCCTCTCCCTCCCCCCCCCCCCCTCCCCTCCTCTCCCTACAGAGTGATTTTTATTTACTTTTCAACCCTCCTCCTCCTTCTCCTCCTCCTCCTCTTTTACATGCCCCCGCCAACATTTTTTTTTCTTCTTTCGACCCTCTTGACAAGATAAAAATACGATTTGTGACAGAGAGGACGACGAAATACGAGGCCAAGCAGGTGATAGATGGTTCTTATTTCCTTTACGAAAACTACTCGAAACGAGCTTTTACCAAGGCGCTCAAGAATGATGGCCCCCCACCGTACCCTACCCTCCCGAAATAATGCGAAAAAAATAATGTGATTATAGTACCTGAGAGGGAAAGACCGAGGTAAGCTTTGCGAGCTTCACACAGGGGAGAACTAATGCGACAGTTGGCTTGAGTTAAGCAGGCCTAAAGATGACGAGCTAATAAGAAATTAGGCTTCATTGGATTGGGAGGTAGAGGGAGAAGGGCCTAATCAACAGGTAGCACTGCGTAAGCCCATCAATCCTGCTGCTGAGTCTCACGTTTGTAATTCCGCGTTTTTTCATGCCGAATCGAATGGGCGATAGCGAGTGATTTACGAGAATTCACGGGAGGAACGTTCGGCTGAGGCCGAGAGCGAGAGGCCAGCCGGGCTCGGATGCCGCGAGATATAAATCATCTCCTTGGAGCAAATCTCTGCTTCCTCTCCGAATCCTCTCTCCGGCTTTGCCTTCTTTCTTTATTCTCGCCTCTACTGCTGCTGCTGACCAACCAACATTTCATTTATGTAATTTTCCACGACGAGTTAAACATCATTGAGCCGAAACGATGCAAGCCGCGCCTGGCTCTTTTAACATTCAGTGACGTTACGTCGCTTGGGAAAAGCTCGACATCGATCCCGCAAGGTAAAAATAAACCGCGGCGAATAGGTTAAAACAAAGAAATATAAATAAATAAAACGAGCGCGATTCTGCCTTTGTGTAGGCCTTGTCTTTCACGCTCGCGCGACATGAAAAAGTTAGCTAGGGACTAATTCGATGAATATCACAGAGCTTTATGGTGCAGCAGCAGCTTATAAAAAAGAAAGCGAAAGAGATGGGAGAAGTTTGGCTGTAAAGCTCACCGTTAGCGCGTCGATGAAACGGCTGGTCGCTTAAACTGCGAAATCTCAGTAGAGGAAGCCGGGGAAGGGAAAGGACTCGAAGCCGAAGGATGCTCATTAAAGATGTAAGCCCGATTTTCAGCCCTAGAAATGTTCTCTCTGGATCATTGGTACATTTGGAAAAGTGCTGCAATAACTCATTCTTCATTTGTCAAATCAAACGAAATGTGTGCAGAATGTAACATGAGTTTTTTCCCGCACTATTTCAATTAAGCTCTTAGTAGGTCACACCAAAAGCCTGTCGTTATGTAAAAGTAATTCGTAAAGCAGGAGTAGTCGATATATACATTTATATGATGGCGAACGTTCGATTATTTGGCGCAAACGCACTCGAATCCGAGCAGAGCGACGATAAATAAAGCTCGCGAGTGCGAGTAACGAGCCGAACAGCTTGCGGGTTTAGCGCTTCGGTGAGTCACCTCAGTGTCCTTCTGGATGTATAAAAGGCAAGCTTTCTCCGCTGGAAAGTGCGGGCGCGAGTGTCGATGTGCCTATACGGCGGGTATGCATTGTTTTCTGCCAACCCGACGTTTTACGAGAGACCAACCTCGACTCCTCTCGCGCCCGAAACTCATTCGCCATTCACTATTTTTGTCTTTGTTACGCGTCCGAAAGATTTTATTTTATCGTTTTTTTTCTCTTCTTTTTTTTCAACCAACTTATTATGCGCATTGATGGCCTAGGGAGTTATAAGGAACATATAGTTTTATTCACGAAAATATTTTGAGAAAAAGATATCGATTGAAAGCAGAGCTGATTGCCAAAAGTAAACATAAGGCTACAGAATTCAAGTTAGATTTCCATCTGTGGGCGTGTGTGTGCGTTAGTCGCCAGCATAGGCAGAAGCGATCCTAATCAACGTAATTTGAAAAGATAAGAGAAAAAACTTATTAGGCATTTCTGGGTTATTTTATGACAACGCGGGTTTACTTGTCACTTTACATTATAAATAGAGGTACAAATACAAATGGAGTTGCAGTATATACTAAAACTGAGCCGATAACCGTTCGTTAGGAGAAAAAAAGAAAAATCATTTGAAAAGAGCGTAAAAAGATTATTAGAGTATGGTATTTTTAGTAGGGTCAAAGGGCGTGTTTCAAAATTAACTTTTGTGAAAACTATTTTGGAACGTTCCGAAATCAAACTGTAATCAAACTATTTCGAAACGTTCCGAAATATAAAAAAATTAGTAAACATAACCTATAAATTGTCAATTTTGTATTTGATAATGCATTATAGGTTATGTTTTCTTTATTTCGGAACGTTCCGAAATAGTCCTCACAAAAGTCAATTTCGGAAGACGCCCAAAATCAAGTGGAAAAGTACAAAATTGTGTGTTGGAATCGAACGGTGTAGAGGTCTCGATAAACGTGATAAACTCGGGGGCTTTCGTAAAATATTATCGAATTAAAGTGGGAAAGCAGGAAGGAGCAGCGTGGGGGACTGCGGGTGGCGGAGACGTAGCTGGCAATCGGTGCTACTAGGAACAAAGTAGAAAGTGTAATAGCAGGAGATTCCGATTGTCGAGCGATCTCTCGTGATAACAAAGAACCAATCACTTTTTTGACCGCAGAAAATTCTCAGGGAATATAAGCGTACAAATGGCAAACGGAGCTGGAAAACGCCAGTCGCTCGTGGCTTGAGCGAGCGAGGAGAGAGAGAGAGAGAGAAGAAACAAGAGCGGCGCGCCGATATTGCGCTTGAATAATGAAGCCAGCTCGGAAAATAAAGTTGTTGGGCAAAGCCAGCCAGCCACGCGGCCTAGAGGGCAAATAAACTTTCGAGCAGCGAGAAAAAGGCGATGGAAAGAGAGCGAGAGAGAAAGTGGGGGCAAAGCCGGATGATCGAGAGCGAGGCCGTTTCGAGGATTCGATCGCTCGGGCTGGCCGAAATGCAGCGAAATAAAAGCTCAAAAGAAAATGGATGCTTCAGTCGTGGTGATGATGGTGGCGGCAAGGGGGCTGCCAGAGAGCCAGAGACAAGCTGCACAAAGGCGCCAAGAAGGCCGTCGAGGGATTAGGCTTCCCCGAAGAACGCGCGGATCAAAGCTCGCCGCGGGAATCGCGCTTGACTGGGCGAAAAAATCGACGAGCCGGAATTTTCGCGTCTGCTCTCGCCTCTCTCTCTCCCTCTCTCTCTCGTTTTTGCTCGATGGCGTTGAATCTGGATCGCCTGATGAAATTGAAAAAGGAAACGTCATATCGAGGCAGGTTGGCCGTTCTATTTTCACGCGCAGTTTGCCCGGAGAGCTGAGAGCGCACAAGCGTGTCTGACGTAACTTGGACTTTACTACTGGGCAAAAGTAACGTCGTTTGCACAGGAGCGAGCTCGTACTCCAGTTGAAGTCCAGTTGGGCAACTCTGCAGTGGTAGCTGTCTATCTCAAGGCGCTTGGATAAACGGGTGAAATAAAAGAGTTGTTTAAGGTCCTCTCTCTCTCTCTCTCTCTCTTGCGGGGAGGGTATAGCTAGGGCAGTGGCAAAGTGATAAAAAGGAGAGGAAGGCTGGAGAGAATGGGAAAAAGAAAAGGCAGCTGAATGACGAGAGTGCACTCGTGTGTTGGATAGGAGAAACGCGCTGGTAGAAGAGATGGCCGAGAAGAGAAAACGGGCTAATGAATTCGGCGGGCGCCGAAATAGCGGGAGAGCGCGACGGCTCGGCATCGGACGCTTATCGAGCGACCCACTTAGCCGCGGGCGGGCGAGCGAGCACGGGAGCGAAGGGGAGCGGTCCGCTCTCTGTTGGCCGACGCGTACTCGGCATATATCCTCGACTAGTCGCCCTGCAACACCTCCCTCCCCTAGCTCAATGTCGCAGCTTTCCGCGCTTCTCGCTACGCCTCGGTGCCTTCTCTCCTTTTCCCCATCATTTGAACTTCCGCGAGATTATGCGCTGCTGGTGTGTCGCGAGTATCTGAGTAGGCAAACGCATAGGATGTACGACTAGTTCGCGCGCTACTGCTCTCTCATCCATACAACAGCGCAGCAGCAGGCTCTAATAAATGGAGATTTGAAAAACTCGTCCAACAAGCGAATAAAAGCGAATTGCGTGCCAGGATATCTCCAACTCTCTCCCCCTTTCTATAATATCTGTGCAAATAAAAGCTCCTTGTGCAAGCGCAAAGGCTTCTTCTTACCAAGGCATTTCCATAATAGACCTAGACAACCGACAACGTGTATCCTTGTAGAAAAATACTTTGGCCAGCCGTTAGTTTGACTTGTCAAAAGAAGAAGCGCACTCTCGGCGACACGAATGAATTCAAAAATATACACATTTTTTTAAAAAATCTCGTGAAAAAGTAAGGGCAGACTTAAAAGTTGGAGAATTTTAGCTTAATTCGAGGCGTCAGGACTGCACGAAGCAACATATAAATAGCAACGTAATTCAAACTGATGCATCTAAATTCGATACATGATTCGACTTAATTGCAGCTCATCGGAGAGACAGTCATCTCGATTTTTGTTTCTCTAGCCTAGGTGACAAAAAAAAAAAAAACAAAAAACAAAAAAAAACATAGAGAGGCGTTGAAAAGCGAGCAGGGGGTCTAAGTGGCTGCTCATAAATGAAAGTTGCAAAAGGGCCACAGCGCGCGCGTGTGTGTTTGTGTTGGTTGTGCCTGGGCTCGGCTGGGCGCGCGATAACGCTTCTTTTACAGCCCGCGCTTTCGCACTGGGCTACTGTATATGGGGGATGAAGCTTGCCTGGTTTTTGGCCTCGGCCTCGTAGAGCAAGTCTTTTGTCACGCGGCTACTCGTTCGACTTTTACGAGCTTAGGTCCGCTGTTACGAGTTCACGCATGATCAACCCTGTCGACTGAAAATACCAAAGAATCTAAAAGGAAGGGCGAACTACTTTTTCGAGCAGCTTTCGGACAAGCCAAAGCTGTAAAAGAGCTCTTTTGTCACCAGCCAATGTTCTTTCTCTCTCGCTTAACGCGCTTAGCGCTCATGTTCCCCTTGCAAAATGACAAACTGTTTTTCTTTAATTTTTCTGAACTTAGTAGTTTATCGCTTTGTTGAAATTATTTTCAGAGAAGTAGCCTCGATGGAATCTACGTTTCGCTCAAGTTTATTATTAAACAATAACTAGGCATTTTTGTTGTTTTCTTTGTTGTTTTCCTTTTTCGTCAAGTCTTTGGCCAAATTAAAAAGATAAATCGTTGTGTTTCGTGAAATTGAGCGATTGCGCTGCTGGTGGAATTTCATTAATCATAGAGGAATTTCATTAAAGCTATAAACAGTTATCCGTTGGCAAAAGAACTTGATGCATAGTTGACTCCAAAATTATCTTATATTCGGTATCTACAAATTTCAACAAATATATATTCCATTGTCTAAAGTACGAACTAAGACCTTATTTAAATTTGTTGTGTATCGAAATTTTGATTTTTCTTGGCAAAACAATAATAATCTACTTGGGCTATAATATTGAGGTTAATGGAATCACGTCCTCATTTACTTTGACGTTCTTTTCTAACAGACCACCCATCAACGAGATCGATAATTTAACTAGGCGTAGATTGTTGAAAATGCAATTTTATGTAATTTCAACGTTGGCTCTGAACGTATTAAAGATGATTTACTGTTTTCTTATTCTTTTATGTACGCTTGGCATTTCGACAAAATAATATTTTCCAAGAACCGCAATAAAATTTAACAAGATCATCAATAAACGTGAGAAATCCTCGCGAAGCTATACACTGTAAACTAACTCAGGCGGCTAGAGGCTTTTTTTTACCAAGTGACTTTGCCGCACCTAAATCTTGTGCGTATTCCCGAAACGCCTCGTGTGTCCTCTGATTGTTACAATTTCGCTTCTCGCACGCGTATTGAATAAATTAGTCAGATCAATTTTCCCATACAGGTCTGATAATGAATGAGTAGATGAGATTTACGACTTTATTAACGCACAAATGTGGAACGCACATTCAATTATTTCTTTGGCGAATTTTACTGATCACGTACTGGGAATTTATTAAAATAACGATTTTATTAAATTATGCTAATAAGGCATTTTTCCAAACATAAGTCCAGAAAAAATTACTCATGCTTATTGTTGAACAAGATATTAAAAAACGAAAAAAGTCGTCATATTATTAAAAAAGATTATGAAATCAGTTCTGCCTATAGACGTAGGATTTTGAATTGCAATCACAAACATATTTCCAAAATATATTTTTAATATAAGATTGACTTTTTTTATGCGCATAATAATAATAATAATAATAATAATAATAATAATAATAATAATAATAATAATAATAATATCATTTCAAACGATGCTCGGATTTATTATCCAATTAATTAAAATTTAATCCCGCAACAATGCAAGCTATATTTTTAATTCAAGGATTGTTTTGAAAACAATATTGCATTTTTTAAATTGTCTCATGCAGCTCTATGATGCAAATTGAAATTTAAATAATTCATTTAGTTTCAAAAGATATCACTTGTTTTAGTTTCGTGCAGCTATTTAACTGTTGTTTCATATTATTTATAAAATTAAGTTCGAGACTACAATCTGTATTATGGATCAATAGCATGCGTACATATATTTTCTTACGATTGGCTTTATTATAGCAAAATTTCAATACATGTGATACTATTGAAATGTTTTTAAAAAAATACCTTTAAGTTTGTGAGAACCTGTAAAAATATTTTTTTAAATATTTTTCAACATTGCATATGCTTAATAAATTGCCATTGTGGAATAAGAAATAATTAATGAAAGCACTAGTACACATAATCGTTTCAAAATTAATCAGTTGTGTTGTTGAATAAATATCGAATTCATTTTTCCAACAAATTCAGAAAAACCAGCCGTTCTCAACGAGATGCTAATAGCGTGGTTAAACGAAGGAAAAAGTGAAAATTTTGAAAAAATGAAACATTTAAGTCTGGCAAATTTTTAATCTGGTGATTAAAATTTCAAAAAATCTTACACTGTGGCGCAGGCTGGAAATTTCGAAATCAAAATGAACAGAGAAAAACTAGACGCAAGCTGTTACTCATAAAGTTGCGTCTTACCGGTTTCGGAACGTATCTACTTGCATATGCATGCTTACTCAAGTTGCGACACCTTTTCAAATCTAGCCCTACTTTTCTAAATCTCTTCTTTTTATGTGATGAGAGTAAGTTGTACTCAAGTAGTACACTTAAATTAATTAGCGAAAACGTTTGATTTACGACATTAAGTTTTTATTGTTAAAAAATGTTAATATCAGAACAATAAAACACATTGAATTGTACAACAAGCCCGTAATCGTCAAACTAACGCCGCTCTTGCCCCACGTGAATTGTCTACCTAAGCCCAATGCCAAGTTTTGGATAATCCTTACAAAGTTGGGTAGACCAGAATATATCTCCAGAGTCTTATACTCCGGAGGTCGCAGGCAGAGCCGGCGATGAAACTCTAATTACTTTTGGCCCCTCGCGATTTCTCTTTTCTCTCTCTTTCTCGCTCTTTTGCTCTCTAGTGAAAAGTACGCATCAAGTTTCGATAAAAGGTCAGGCCAATTTTGGCTGAAAATTTTGTTTGACGCTAGATAAACCACACATCCAGTGCTTTTTTCGCGATAAAATCCGCCGAACATTACTTTAAACAGTAGCATTTTTCACCTAGAGCTATTAGGTGCTTTCAAATATTTTTAAATATGTTTATAATTGTGATATTTTTAAAACGTATTTCGAATTATTAATTATTATAATATAAATTAATGCGTGGTATTAGCAATATTAAAGTTGAAGCATGTTATTAATAATAATTACCTGATATCAAGTCATACAAATAAATAATGATCAATTAATACTTCGTCTCGTTCAAACGAACATTCACACTGTATTGATATTGATTTGGATATTCTAAATTTTGATAATAAATAAAAATCATAAGTTTTTTCGTCACTTTCAGCGAGATTTTGTTTGGAAAATATTTTTGGCTTGCTTTTAATGTAGGTCATTTTCCGTACAAGCCATTGGACTTGCAAAATTCTTGGCGCCAACTAGAATAGAACTCGACTGCATGTAAGAGGAAGAGAGACAATGAGAGAGAAAAAGGGAGAAAAAGCGGGCGAAAGTAACGCTTTGAAAAACTGAAAAAAACAGCTAATTTTTGACTTTGGGTGGGTGTGCTTTAACTTCTTTAAAAAATGAAAAACTATTCTATTTTGCAGGCTAGGTTAAAAGCATTGTTTTCGTCAAGGCGACTTTCATCGCGCCAATGCTTAAAACTAATTTTTCATTCTCGCGAGGACTCCTTGTTGTCAACGGCTGCGTCAATAAATCAATAATACCCCCTCGCTTAAAGCTTGAACCAATGCATACTATAACTTTCTATATCCTTACAAATAATGCAGGCTGGCTGGCTATAACTAACGATTGTAAGAACCTCTTGAATATCATATAAATTTGTTTACAACGATAACAAGCTTTAAAGCTACTCATGCGCAAAACCTCAACAAAGCCGAATCTTTGAACAAAGAGACTTTGTTAGTAAGACGACTTATGAACGGACATACATTAATGAAGCTTTGTAGGAACTTGTTAAACAACAGCTCCACCTAAGACATACTCCGCACGAGTAAACTCAAAACTAATTTTCGACCTGTAATAAGAATTTTGTCGAGATTTCACCAACAATTTTTCGACGTGACATTTATTTGCACCCCCATAAATACAGCTCGTTTGTAATACGTTGAACGATCATACTAATTTCATCGTCTGCTGGTTTACTTTTATTGCCTCTGTACTCTTCGCTTTATACACACCGTTTTTACTTTTCATATACGCTCATTTTTTTAAGGCATATGGCAATTACTTACGCGCGTATTGCTAGCAATAATATGCTCAACTATTTAGTTGATTTTCAGTAATATCAGATTCTACCCTGTGTTTAAAAATAGAATTATTTAAAATATCGGATGGATAAAATATTTCCATTTGAATTTGTTTTTTGGCACAGCTTGCAACTAAATTTTTAAAAACAATATTACTTTACTTGGATATCCAAAATTCGTTCATTGTTTGTTAAATTTTCAAAACTTGAATATATATATATATATATATATATATATATATATATATATATATATATATATATAT
>JAPYYQ010003863.1:0-10104 GCA_030522585.1 Anagyrus pseudococci
CTACTTTACCATGTATCTCAATATTTTTCTATTAAGCATTGTACAACACACTGTACAAATAAATTTATATATCAATCAATCAATCAATCAATCTCTCTCGCGGCACACATATGTAAGTTGCGAGCGTGGCCGGGCCAGCGGGCCCGAGCAATTAATCATTATTTTTTTTATTTGTTTTATTTGATTTTGAGTACAAATAAACTCTTTTTGTAAATAGTCTTTTTAATCATATATTCTGCAAACGCATTACTTATTTTTCCCTAGCCAAAATCCTCGTTACAAGATACTTTTTTCTTTTAAAAGGTCAGACAATTTTATAGGTTTTTATAGGTACTTTTTAACAGGGTTGATACCATGATCTTCAGTTTTTCATTCTTAGTTTGTTGGGTAGATAGGTGTATTTGAAAAATAATTAAAAACGTTTATCGAACTTCCTACTTTTTTATCTATATTAAATGGAAAAATCCGCTTGTTACATAAAAAAATATCTAGATAATATGGGAAATTCCTTATATTATTGTCAAGAAATTGACTTGAAATACCGGTAACCCTCATCTTTAACTGGTGCCTAAAACTGGGAATGACTAAGTAAATAAGTTGATGTTAAAAACTGAGGGTTTTTAGTGCAACAAATGACATTATTTTTTATCTTCTAACTAAAAAAATGTTTACATCTGCATACAGCTATTTTAATAATTTTAAAATCAATTTTGTTTCCAGCATAAATACGAAACCAAATGGATCTGCTGTTGAACTGCACGGAAATATCAAAATGTTTACCAAATTTGTTCTTGAAACTCAAATAGGAAATATAATATATACAGAAAATGATGTTTACTTACAAATGGGTAACAGTTTATTAGAAGGGAAAGAATTACTGCTAAAAAAGTCATTTCTCGTGTTACGAAAAATTAACAGTAACACAAATTTAAGTTCAAAAGAAGAAATTGGAAATAGACGTACATCCCAATCATATGCACTTGAAGTTATAATCCAAAAAAAAATAATCTTCCGAGGTAGACCGAAGCCACTTATTACAAAATACATTACAAAAAAATCACTGTCTTAATGTAATATGAAAACTCCACAGAGCGTTAAAAAATAACAACTTATATTTTATTAAGTTATTTTTTAATAGTTCCAGACCAATATTTATTTGATCTTTAAAAAATAAAGGTTTTTAAAATAAAAAAATATTAATTAGTATTATAAGGCAACCTTAAATCTTAAAAATACTATATTATCAATCATTCAGGCACTAAAAATAAAATTGAATTATTTTTAATGATCGAAATACAGCCTTGTTTTCTAAAAAAATTTCTACGATATAAAAATACTACAATACTTTGCTTTTTATTTTACTATCAATCATTACTCTAAAGTTTAGAGCCCCTCTTTTACATCCACCTACACTATACCGCCTCTAACCTCCCTGCTTGCTTTATTTATTCTTCTCGAGCATTTCCATCCATCTATCTACAACCTCTACATACATACACAGCTATTTAACTACATACTTTTTATTTGGTCACAAAATTGGAAGACAGTCATGTCAGATTTGGAATAGGACTTTTTATTCCTCTCGGCTCCTGCTGCCCCTCCCCCACTCTACCGCTACAGATACCTACTCGAACAGAAAGCTAACGCTGGCACTTTGCTGTGCCAGCCATGGCTGCCAGCTTACACTAAGCTGTTCCTTGCGCTGGCAAATACACAGCGTAGATGGCACGCATGTAACGCGATGCATACCTGCACTGTTAAAAAAGTTCTTAAACTTACAAATATTTTATTATAATTTCATGATCTTACATTCAAAACCAGTGTTTGATACTAAAATTAAAGTAATCATGTCTTAAATTTAAAAATGTTTTGAAATTTAAGACGTGTATTAAATTACAAAAGTATATTCAAAATTATTTTAAAAATTCAATTTTTGATTAGAGTATTAATAAAAGAGGTTTGAAATCTATAAGACTCTTTGAATTTTCAAATGTCAGTTTTTTCGAATTCACATTAAAAACAAAATTTTAACTTCACTATCCATTTTTCATGAAAGTTTTATATTTTCATTTCAATACTTATGTTTGAAAGAACTATTAATACATATCTTTCTTAGATCTTAAAACATGGCGTATTTGAATTAATTTCCATACACAATCATTAACGATGTATTAAAAATCATGCTTTTTAATTAAAATTAAAATATATTTATAATGACTAAGCTGTATAATAAAAGTCATAGCAATTATCGCGTGAATATCACGTGATGATTTCGACCAATTTATCACGTGATAATCATGTGACTTTTTTAAGCAGGGTAAGTACAAATCCAATCGGTTTTCCAGCCGCTAAGTAGGAATACAGTCGGGCTTCCAGTCGCTAAGTACGAATTGAGTCGGTTTTCCAGTCGTTAAGTACTAATCCAGTCGGGTTTCCAGTCACCTACAATTTCACCTGGATATTTTCAACAGGGGAGCCCTAGGTGTGCTACGAGACATGCAAAGTCTAGAATATGCGATACTTTCCTGGGCCACCAGGAGTGCTTATGCTAAAGTAGAGTCAATTATATACAATACTTTCTGTAGCGGTCGACCTAAATACCGTAATCAGCGATCTGAGCAACTAGGTATGCCCATGACACGTGTAGAGTCGATAGTATGAAATGCATGCTTTAGCTTTCGGCCTAGACACCGTCGTCGGCGACGTAACCCACCAATAGTCTACTCATATATAAAATTGATAAAATACTATGCGTGCTGTAACGGTCTACCTACACACCGTCATCGGTAACCTGACCCACCAAGAGCGCCTACGCCAGGTGTAGAGTCGATAATTTGCGATACTTTCTGTAGCGGTCTACTTAGACACCGTCATTGTGAGCCACCAGTTGTGGCTACGACCCGTGTAGTCGATAATATGCGATACTTCTGATAGTGGTCGACCTAGATACCGTCATCGGCGTCATGAACCAACCACCAAGCGATACTACTTGAAGATGTCAACCTAGACATCGTTATCGGCGATCTGAGCCACCAGGTGTGCTTATGACACGTATAAGGTTGATAATATGCGATACTTTTTGTAGCGGTTGCCTTAAACACCTTCATCAGCGACTTGAGCCACCAAGTGTGCCTGCGACACGTGTAAAGCCGAGAATATGCGATATTTCCCGTAGTGGTCGACCTAGACACCGTCATCGACGACCTAACATACAAGGTATGCCTACAGCACGTCTACAATTTATAATAAGCGATAGTCCCTCCACACAAAGTGTGCCTACACCACAAATACAGTTTAAAAGACGGCGTGTTTATACCGGACGGCGCATGCCAGACGGCCCAAATATTTTAATATATAGTAGTGATGATAGATTATCAGGTTGTAGTTTCCATATTCTATAACAAGATTCTTTTGTTCTACGTAATTGGATAAAAGCTTTCATCATCCAATTACTTCTAGGTTCAATTTTTCGTTCTTTTTATTAACATTTTTGCTTATTTTTGCATAGTTTACGCAGTTTTGTATTTTTGCTATCAACAAATCTGTTGTTGTCTTAGGGTCAGTCATTGACAATATCTCGTGCCAATTTTCTTGTAATGCGCGTTTTTGAAGTTTTGAGAAGTCAATTGTAAGACTTGATGTTTCTTTAGTTGTATCTCTATTCCAATTATTAAATCTAATCTTTATTAATGATAAAAATAATGGGAAATGATTAGTAATGTTGTATATCAACCCATTAAATCCTAAACCGAATCTAGGCTGGATAGCATCCAACTAACTATTGGAACCGTGTCTTTTTATAAAAAAATACCCCTATTTTTTGTGTCACTTTCAATTGTTTCAAATGTAAGTAACATTTTTCCAGTAGAATCGATTGCCGCTCTCAGATTTTTAAAATTCCGAATTTTGTATCTGTTTGTTTAAACAATTTATTATAAACAATTGACAGAAAAAATAGGGGTATTTATTTTTAAAAGACACGGTTCCAATAGTTAGTTGGATGCTATCTAGCCTAGATTCGGCTCGGGATTTAATGGGTTAACTTACAAGTTGTTGTTTTTATCTTTGAAGTTTTAATGAAGGTATTGTGAATGCATGTGTCGTGTTCACCCTAAATTGCCGGGCTTGTTTGAAAACCTTGCACAAAGCCTCTTTATAGAAAATTATGTACGTACTGTTGACCAATACAATCTAGATTAATAAGGTCGATGTTAAAATCTCCTACTATGAAACAATTTTTAACGTTTTGTTTGTCTTTTAGGAAATTTTTTAAATATATAATGATATCACTTTTTGGTATATCGTGTGATTGAACAGTGCTCATATCTGAATTGTTTTATTATTTTCAACGTGTGTTTTAATTTTCCAATTTGCATTATCTCAGTATATTCGTTTAGATTTTCAGATATATTGACTACCACACTATCACATTGATCTACTTTACTATTGTTATAATATATCCTGTATCTTGAAATTGAAAAATACTTGAAATTATCAAGTACCCTCGTCTCTGTGCAAATTATTATTTTAGATTTAGTGTCTAGTTGGTTAATGAGAATTTGTAATTTTTCAAAATTTGCGTTTAAACTTCTACTATTGATGTACATTATATTGTTTTATTGTTTTGGAAATATCCATTCATCTCCCTGACACTATTGAATGTAGATTCTCGCTGCGTACAGTCGTTTTGTATTTCGTTTTGAATTTCATTTATTTGCTCTTTACTGAGTGTCGGCTGCTGTAAATTGTTGTTGGCCTTCATGTCTTAACTGTCGAGGATACTACTTTACCGATATTTCCGATGTATCTAAGTATAGTTGGTGTTAGTCGATAGTCTGTATTATCTATATACTTCTTGATTGTTCTCTTTAATACTTGGTATCACTCTCCATTATTTGCCACGTGTTTTATATCAAACGATGTCTTCAATGTTTGGTTGTGATGACACGACACAAATTATCATGTGCATCACAATTAACTGTGCTATGTTCACCCGAGCATTCCAAACGTACCTTTTCATTTCTGCTTTTGCTGGTGCTGTCTCCAAACCTTCCACAATTGTAACAAGGCTTGACACTAATATCATCATACAATTTTCATGCTACCTCGGTCGAAAATGCAACATCCGACCCTCCGTTGAAAAGTGCCAGTAGAAACCGATAAAAAAATTTTTTATTAAACCCTAAACGGTATTTGCACCTGTAAAATCCAATAAACAATAGTGTGTAAATTTTTATAAGAACCTCTTGTGTCTTCCTTATAAATACTTCATTGTTTTTATATTTTTTGTATATTCTTTTATTGTTATTCTGCAGATTTTGAATACGATAGAAGTACATAATAAATTTATAAATACAGTGAAATATATATCAGAAATATTTAATAGCTTCTTATAAAAAATGTACTTTTTCTGTTTTTTATTAGTATTTACGGGTGCAAATACCGTTTAGGGTTTAATACAATTTTTTTTATTTAAAGTTCCTTCTCTATCTTCGCGTTGATGCGGTTACCAAGACAACATGTCGAAAGTCATGCAAATTTTGGCTTAGTGTACAATGTATAGATATACATTCTTTATAAATAAAAGTTAATACACTGAGAAAAATAAACATTAAAATTTAAAAAAAAGTTTCGTAAAAATTATCATATTATATGGGAATTTGACCACAGACTGTCAGTATGGTAATTTTTACTATTCAGTATGGTAAAATTTAGATCACTTCAATTTTACCATACAAAATATATACATTGTAAGTTATCTCAATTAGGGAATTTAAATGCGAAATAGATGCGATTAAAAAAAATTTATACAAAGTGTTAAAAAAAATCCAATAATAAAAAAAAATCAATAAAACCAATTATTAATAATGTTATATCTCGTCACAACATATTATAATGTATATATAATAATCTATAAAAATATATAGTACGTATAATATCTGGTAAAAATTGAAATTTTTAAATTAAATTTTAAAATCATAAATTTTACAAATCAGACTTGTAAAATTTACTGGACCGAACTGTAAATTCAATTTTTATCAGATATTATACATACTATATATTTTTATATATTATTATATATACATTATAATATGTTGTGACGAGATATAACATTATTAATAATTGGTTTTATTGATTTTTTTTATTATTGGATTTTTTTTAACACTTTGTACAAATATTTTTTAATCGCATCTATTTCGCATTTAAATTCCCTAATTGAGATAACTTACAATGTATATATTTTGTTGCTTGGACGCACGCATTTACTTTTTGAATGTAAAAATTTCTTATATAGTAATCACAGAGTTACTCAGCCACTTGCGAGTTGTTCCCGATAGCCCGTAGCCACTTAACGGACTTTTTGGTAACTCACTATAGTGGCTCACCCTACTATGCTATAATTTTTACAATCCAGTATGGTAATTTTTGCTGTGCGGGCCTTTAAATTCTATAAGATTTTCTGGTAAAAATGTTCTATATTGACAATCTGTGGTCATATTCCCATAAAATATGGTAATTTTTACGAAAATGTTTGTACTTTTTCCTAGAACTTTTCTCAGTGTAGCAATATTATTAATGTCAACGCTTATGATTTAAATATAATGACATGAAAGGAATACATTTTTTTACTTCAATAAATCCTAACTCTCCAAATCTGCATGAGTGCAAATTATCCCACTGAACAAAATCGGTGATGTTTTACAAAAAAATAAAAATATATGCACAGAATAATTAGTAAATTTGCTGTACTGCACTGATTAATTAGTGCATATACATCTATTTTCCAGTAAAAAGTTACTGATTTTGTTCGATGGATTGATTTGCACTAATTCAGATTTCGAGAGTAAGACTACTTTTTAAGTCCTTTTTTCGCTCATGGTTTTTTAGCATCCGCTAACCTTTTGTGCAATGGTATACGATGGATGTGATAGCCGAGCGGCCTAACGCTTACGTCTTGCGTATAGCAGGACGTGAGTTCAACTCCCGCAAATGACATTTTTTTTTTAATTTGCGTATTTTAATGTAATATAACTTATTATTTATTCAATGCATTTAATTGCTGTTATATTGGATCATTTGGGCATGCTTTCGATATGAACGGATACAACTACGGATTCAATTCACTACTGACCTTTAAAATTGATTATAAATGCAAAAAGAGAATAAACAAAGGAATTCTTTAAATAATCACGAAAACGACTCACAATTTTACCTGTAATGCCTTTGTTTATTACCTTTTTACACTAACAAATTAAAGTCTGAGAAAAAAATGGTACTTACGCTCTCAGATTTTTAAAATTGCAAATGGCACACAAAAATAGGGGTATTTTTTTTAAGACACGGTTCTAATAGTTGGATGCTATCTAGCCTAGATTCGGCTCAGGATTAAATGGGCTAAGAATGCAGCAAAGAAGCATACGGACTGGGATGCTCTTAGAATAAAAAGGGATAGAAAAATATTCTGATATAATAGATAAAAAATGAAAGAAAAACAAAGATAGGAAGTGAGGAACTGCCGGGTAAATAAAGATGTTTAAAGTCAAAGAAAAACTAGAAAGGAAGAAGAGAGAGCAGGTTTAGAGGTTAGAAAGATGAAGTGACAAGGTACAATACCAGCAAAGGAGAACTGAAGAATAAGCTAAGAAGCGGAGGCATTTAATCAAGAAAGTAATAAATACAAGTGTATGAGTACTGGCATAGCTCGATGGTAAACTGCTTGCCTATAAACTACGACGGCTAGAGTTCGTGGATTTAATTCCTGGAGACAGGAAAATTTTTTTTGGAATTTTTCATTCATGGGGAATTGTACACGAAACCCCCATCGATCGATGCGCACAGGCAAATTTTGTCAGACGTAGGTATTACGAATTTTTCGAAATATAAGCCGAAACGAAAGGCTCCGTATCTCTAACATGGATGTTAGGATAGTACAATATTCAAACGCCCAACGCTTTAATTTGGGGTGTAAAAATACACAAATATACAGTCTAGTTAGCTAAGATAGGGAACAAAGTATAGTAAAAAAAAAGAAAAAGAAAAATAAAAAACTTAAAACAAAAATAAAAAATAAAAAACCCGTCATGGGACGGGATGCAGAAGTAAAACTTCATGGATGGTAAATGAAAAAAGTAAAAAACCGTTAAAAAGTAAAAAACAAGTAAAACAAAAAAAATTAAAAAAGTAAGAAAAATAAAAACAAAATAAAATAAATCAAATAAGCTACAACAAAACGAAAATAAAAAAAGAAGTAAAACAAAAAAAAATTAACACAACTCAAAATTCATGAAGTTTTACCCCAATTTAAATTTAGAGTAATTTAGAGTTGTTAATTTTTTTTGTTTTACTTCTTTTTTTATTTTTATTTTGTTGTAGCTTATTTGATTTATTTTATTTTGTTTTTATTTTTCTTACTTTTTTAATTTTTTTGTTTGACTTGTTTTTTATTTTTTTATGGTTTTTTACTTTTCTCCTTTTCCATTCATGAAGTTTTACTTTTGCATCCCGTCCCATGACGGGTTTTTTAATTTTTTATTTTTGTTTTAAGTTTTTGATTAAAACTTCTTTGGGCGCGATAGGTACTTTCGGATGGGAGTAAATTCGTGAGAGCTTAAATCTAGCATGTAACAAAAAAGTGAAACGAAAACCCGTCACGCGCTAAAGAAAAAAAAACAGAAAAAACTCAATAAAATGCATCACTGCTTCAAAACATGATTAAATTGATGATAAATGAATAATATTACGAAGTATAAGCTTAAAAACGAATGTTCAGAGTCTTAGATTAGTCAATTTAAATTGTATCTTCAACGAACTAAGTAAAATCCCTAAATGGAAAAGTTAGGTTATGTAAAATCTATTTTTATTATTTAAAAAATAGTTATTTTTTAGAATCATTTTCATCTCAAAATTAATCAGTTAAATTGTATCTATGAAATAGATTAATTTGATGAGAAAAATAGTCTCCTTAATGTATAGAATTTAGATACTTCTATTATCTAGTTTTTATATAATTTGTCCATTTTTATGAGATTCATTTCTACCAGGGTGTATCAATAATTAAATAAAAGGAGACTAAAAGCTAGTGAAATCTCCCAAAAACTACCTTTTTAACAAAAGGTGTAAACTATACGGCAAGTTTGAAGCATCGACATTCAAGCTGTGAAATCATAAGTATACGGCAAAGTTTATATTTTAACTATTAAAAAAAAATTTGATTGGATTATTTGAACTTGCGTGTCCAATTCTGAATTTCTTATTGAAATAACACTGGCATCGGTAACAACCCGGTTGCAAAGGACCGATAAAAAACGATAAAAACTTACATAGTATTTTTTTAGCGTATCAGGTAAAAAATTCATTTTATAGGATTTTATCGGTTAATGTTGATATTTGGAGTGCATATGATTCTATATCGTGAAAACCATATGAATATTTACTTATAAAAATTATGTAAGGTTATACAAGTATTTCTCATTATTTTTCTATATCAAGTATGCACGTTAATGTTTTTATAAAATATTATTCAATTTTTTCATATACAATGAATATGGTTTTATATTGGGAAATATCATCAAAACTTTATAGGTTTTAAACAATGTTTATTGATATAAAATATATCACACTTTTTCAATATACCAGTTATCAGTTTTTATAATTATATATTACTACCTTACTATCAAAATATATCATCATATTTTCATAAGATTCTAATTATATATTACTACCTTACTATCAAAATATATCATCATATTTTCATAAGATTCTTATAAGAACAAGTGAAAAAATTCACATAATTTTTTTTTGTACTTATTTAGTATAAGGGTTTAACAACAATTCCAAAACTGGGAGCGGGTGCAAATGCACACATATGACCTGACATAACGCCTTAACTTATAGTAATATATCAAGTAAGACTGATATTTTAACAAATTTGTCATTTTAAAGCAAACAAGGTTTTATAATATTTTCTAAAAATTGGATATATAACAACGAATTATATTTTTACAGTTTTTTTCTTTTATGAGAATATATAAAAAAAGTTCTAAATAAAAGAAATTGTAAAATGTATAAAATTTTATAATCATTTTATACTTAGCAATACACCGT
>JAPYYQ010003864.1:0-12689 GCA_030522585.1 Anagyrus pseudococci
CCCTCTCTCTCTCTCTCTCTCTCTCTCTCTCTCTCTCTCTCTCTCTCTCTCTCTCTCTCTCTCTCTCTCTCTGCTTCTCTTCCTTTCCTTCTCTTACACTTTATCTCCCCCTCAGCGTGGCGCTTGCTCGCTACCCCTGCACTCGCGTCGCAAGCCAGGGGAAGTGACGGTTGCAATGGTTAGAGGGGTAGCGTTATAGCTCGAGGAGAGGGGAGAGCTGACGCTAGTATTGATCAGTCTCTCTCGCGTAGCACCCGCCTCATGCTCCCCAACCACACGCTAGCAATTTTCATGATCCGTTGTCATGGTCACCACCTGGCTATACCAAACCAGAGATCCCATCTGCTTCTTTTTCTCCCTCTGTTCTCTCTCTCTCTCTTTCTCTCTCTCTCTCTCTCTCTCTCTCTCTCTCTCTGTTACAAGTTTTCAATCTTTTTTAATCCATACTATTAAATAATCCATTGCTCTAGAACAACAATTGCCGCTTTTCTATTATTATCGAAAAAATGGAGGTTTTATTACACGCGTGTTCATTAAGCTCAGAAAAATATTATTACTCTCTTTCTCTCTCTCTCTCTCTCTTTCTACTGTAAACAGTCGGATATATATTTACAATTAAAAGGCAAAATTAAAAGGGTTTAAAAAATGTAAGCTCTTCAAAATCGTAACTGCAAGTATGAAATGTAGCTGAAAGTAAAGATTAAGGTAAAAAGTGTAAATGAAAAAATTGCCTTCTTTGCATTGACTCTTCGGTCACTGATACTGATATTTGGCAGTTATGATAGCGTTGCATAACGAAGCCTGCTCTCACGCATCTTTACGCAACTGCTACTGTTGCTAGTGCTGCTGCTGCTGCAGCTGACAGTTAGCTGGCATTTAATTATAATACCATACATCCAAAATAGTCATATGCGTGAATACCTGCTTGTAGGAGTATAGAGTGTTTTTCTGACGAATCCTACGGCTTGGGGGTACCTTCGGCCGTACACCTTCGATATTGTTTACCTTGCGTTCTTGGCATAAACCCAGTAGCTTCTACGAAATACTCGATTTTCAAAGTATTTCCAAGTGCATACAACATTTCTTTTTTCACAGCTTGAAATGGGTCTTATGGATATTTGTTCTGATACTTTCTTTAATTTCACATGGTATATCGTAAAATTACGTTGATTACAAGTTTTTATTCGTTTTTTATAGAACAACATCATCCATATTTTATCTCTATTATACATAATTATTTGATATTAAAATTATTAATGAATCAATTTCATTGTTGTTTTAACTGTTGAACAATTTGTTTAAAATTGAAAAATGTAAAAACCAAAAGCATAAATCATTTGTTGAAAAATTATTAAGTATGTTTATTCTAAACTTTGTTGGCATTTTTAAAACTACTTTTATTTATACGAAGCTTCAATTTTTTAACATTTAATCTTTTAAATACTAATAATATGACCTTATGATTGAAAACTTTTTCTCTTTTTCATTTATCAGTATCATACAACAGATTTTCTTTTAAAGAAAATTTTTAAAGTAAAATTTACAAAAATGTAAATGATTATATATACACATTTTTTAGTTACCATTTATGCCCAGATTAAATATTTTTTATCGACAATTTTCATTTAATTCAGATACTTGGTAAGAAAAGTATCAAAATTTTTTCTTTACTGAAAAATACAATAAAATTAAATAGTATTATAAGTGCTTTTTTCTTTAATGCATTGAGAAAAAAATATTTCTTGAAATTTCAATTGTAGAATAAAATATTTTATGAAAAGTCAGTTTCGCGATGTTTCACTGGTATTTACGTAAAAACTCGAGTAAAAATGGTAAATTTATTACTATTTTCATTATTATTTTTGCTACTACTATTATTATTATTATTATTATTATTATTATTATTATTATTAATTGTAAAAAAAGACGCTGCAAAAAATATAAAAAATTTATTGCAAATGTTAATTAATTGGTGAGTACCATAAGAAGTTTTTTGCATTGGGTGAATTTTTAAAAATGAAGCTGTTTACGCCACATCTTTGTCTACCGGGGGTATGGTCTCTGAGTACATAGACTCGCTTTTACCAAATAGAAAACTGGTAATGCCTGCTTTTCTTACCTTAGCTCGCCTGGGCTTAGGCTTGCATCATACGTTACAATATTATAAATAATATATTTTATTAAATATTTATTTAGTTACACAATAGATAAATCAATGATTACGCATATAAGAATTTTTTATAAATAATCTTACGTACCGTTTTTTTTTAAAGAGAAAGTCGGAAAATTTTTGTTTACGTGCGGAACTCCTGATTTAACATTTTAATTATATACTCAAGAAAGTTTAGTACAAATACAAACAACTTGTATGTGTAACTTTGAAATACGGCTTTACTAATTTTTACAGACTTTTTTTACACCAGCATTTGTTAATCTTAAAAAAAGCTTTTTATAGCGTTTTAATATACTGTATAATCATAAGAAGTTATTATCTTAATTCAGCTTTCTCTTCACAATTAAGCAGTTCCTTATAGAAATTTTTTATTGTCAGAAAATTGGCTTATTATTGAAAAGCCTTTTATTTACTTATATTTTTCTAGTTACTTATATTATTTATTTTCTAAAAAATGTTAAACTGAAATTTTACTAAAAAAAATAGTAAAATTTTCCAAAATGTCAGTATGTTTATCTCTTCATGACTCCGATCAATAAAGTATACCTATTAGTGCGATTTCTAAACCTTTGCTCTGTCAATAAGGAACTTTTTGGTAAAGGGTGACGAGTTTGATTTTGATTACGCCCCTCAATACGGTCAGCTCGTTTTTTTTCTGACCGATCTAAAGAGTTATCGCTAGGGCTCTGCCGCAATGTTTGTCTCTAATCCGATGCTGATCGGTTATCTATCATTATTGTTATTACAATATATAAATTATATTGAAAATATAAGCCATCATTATTATTGTCGTTATTATTATTATTATTATTATTATTATTATTATTATTATTATTATTATTATTATTATTAACTCTATATTTTTGTTTCTTTTCAGGCACTACACTTTGTTAAATAAAGTATTAAAAATCCTAGATAAATTATAATCGTTGTTACACAAGTGTGCAATGATGGCAAACGGTATGGATACTGTTGTTCAACAAAATGGAGGCTCAAACTTGGGTCAGAGTTCTCAGGAAGAGTCAAAAACTAACCTCATAGTAAACTATCTTCCTCAGACGATGTCCCAGGAAGAAATTAGATCATTATTCTCTAGTATTGGCGAAGTTGAAAGTTGCAAGCTTATACGTGATAAACTAACAGGTAAAAAATGATAAAGGTCTGATTATGTGACACTAGATCAACTTTATTATTTGCTTAAATATCTACAAACAGACATTATTGATGGACTTTCTAAAACATTCGAATTCTTTTAAAAAATATTTATCATAAACGTTCGAGTTAATCGTTCGAAATCCCATCGATTGAATACATTATTATATTTAATTATGTTGAATATTTGAATCAATGCGATGATATTTATTTAATCTACAATGTTTTTTTATACTTATAATTAAATTAATATCATATATATATATATATATATATATCATGGGTATAATAATTTTTCAAAAGTTAATTTAAATAACTATTAAAATAAACAGTAACAATCGTTGTACAGGTTTATCAATAAATGACGAAATAAGCGAGATTGATATTTTTTTTAAGATTATACATTTCAATTAATGATGCGCTTTTGAAACCTGCGCATATAACGAGCAGCAAAAGAATTGTCGCTTTTCTTGCGAATAAATAAAAAATTGCATTTTACCCTTAAAGACACACCTTGCATTATCACCAGTGCTGTAATGAAACTAGTGAAGAGTATTATTTGGAAATATTTAGGAAATTCGATTTTAATTGAAAATTTAATTTATTATTGTGCCTTAATTAAATAGCATTTTATTACAAATTTGAAGTTTTCTACCTGTCCTGTCCACTATGTTAATTAATATGCTTGTTTCAATAAATGTATGAGTTACGCAGACATCGTAATAATGAAGTTTGTCTTTTTTGTTCAGGTCAAAGTTTGGGTTACGGCTTTGTCAATTATCATCGTCCTGAAGATGCTGAAAAGGCTATTAATACGCTTAATGGATTACGCTTGCAAAACAAAACAATCAAGGTTTTTTAACATTTTAATTATGATCTTGCATTCGAAATGATTCAAAGTATATCAAATTTTTTAAATTTTTTGATAAAATCATTAAGATAATTATTCTCAACGATTTAAAATATTTTTCATTTTTTTCTTTATTTTTTTCAATTATTATTACAGTAGTCATTCTTTTTTAGTTTTGTTGATAAAATAATCTCAAATCCACCTGTAGAATCTCACGCAAAATACATGAGCTTTCAATGTATTGCCTGCAAATACTGCCATTCATTGAATAAATATTTCGATCAGTAGCTGAAAGGGTGGTCAATAATTGTATATCTTACACTAAGATAAAAGAATCTGTTTGAATTACCAAGTATATGTAGGCAGTAAAAATTTTTATTTTTAGTAATTCATACAGATTGTTCATTGCAATATTTATATTGCGCGGGCTTACGCGTCTGTGTGTATGCCAATTCATGTTTACTTTTTTAATTTTTATAATAGTTATCTTAGTTCGAATAAATATGTTTTCGCCTGATTGAATAGGTATCATACGCGAGACCTAGCAGTGAAGCAATTAAAGGAGCTAACCTTTACGTTAGTGGTTTACCGAAAAACATGACACAACAAGATCTTGAAAACTTATTTAGTCCCTACGGACGAATCATAACGTCTCGAATATTATGCGATAACATAACTGGTGAGTTTAATTTTATTTTTTATCAGTTATTATTATTATTATTATTATTATTATTATTATTATTATTATCATTATTATTATTATCATTATTATTATTATTATCATTATTATTATTATATTTGCCTAATATCACTACAATACGTTATTTCCAAGCGGTAATTATTTATTTTAACTGCTTGGAGTCGGGGCAAATGTTGCAAAAAGTACCACACTGCACCGTAAGAATTCCCAGACGAGTCAAAATTTAGATAATGTATAATTTATCTTTAGCGTGACTGAAATCCAAGTCGTTGACAAAATACGTCTGATGTTTTCTCACTGTTCAAAAGGATAATTTTTACTTTAACATTTTAACAAAGAAAATTAGTATAAAATTTTATTTTCAATTTAATTTTTTTGTTGGTTTTTTTATTTTCCCATAAATTGTTAATTTTAAAATATATTTTTTTTCGTAATCTTCAAAAGTCTCGATCATGCGACCTCTGTGTCAACGAAATTCCATAAAAGAATTTTTGAGCAATGTCATTAACTTCTTGATGCATTCTCTTGATGTCCTGCAACTTGAAGTTTGCTTTTGTCGAAAATTATCTCTGCAAAGTCAACATTTGAGAAAAGGCTTGTGGAGTCTTTTAGCTAACGCAACTTTAGGGAGTAAAAATTTTTTGAATAAATGATCAAGTAAATCGCAGTAGCATGGACAGTCTCGAAATAACTCATTAGCTCTGTAAGCTGTACTGCTGATTTTAGGACTGTTAAAAAATTTTGAACATTAAAGTTAAACAAGTCTTTAATTAATCTAACAAAAAGTATTGTTTTAAACTTTTTGTATTTAAGTATAATAGTATCATGAAATTATGTTAAGATTACGTTATTTGCGTTTCTCTAATAATTTTTGCACGAGAGTTTTTGTTTATAAATGTTTTACACTTGTTTACCGTTTTACTAGTCTAATGCCGGTTGTTATCAAAATATGTTTATTGATTAAGTAAATTTATCAAATTTACCGAAGAATAATTTTAATTTTTGAAAATTATAGTTTTCGATTTTGTTTTTTATTAAAGTTTGCTAGGAAGACAATGTTTTTCAAACTTTGAAAATACAATTTCATATTTTTCTTTATTTCTTCGAAAAGTCTAAGCTACTTTTTATTTTGATCTTTCAATTATTTTAAATAAATAAAAACATTTAAATCTACTACGATAATGCATTTATAAAGTATTATTTAGCAAATATACACAACAATTATATTTGTTGTCTTTCTTGCAAAAGCTTCTATTTCGTTCTTGTTAATAAATTAATCATTTTATCCCGATATAATATGGCAGATTACTCACGAATTATTTCAAATGAGAATGTATGATACTTGAATAATTTAATTAAGTCAACATAAGCTGCGGAATAGAACGTGGGATGTAAAACTGAGATGGATCGGTGCGCATTTTATTATAATTTATTGGAATAATTATATTTATTACGCAGTATATGGAAAAAGCGTAGTCATTATAAATTTATTTGTTAAATATTTAAAACTGATATTTAAGAGCCTTAAAAGCAGTCAGCGATATAAAATGTGTCGCCTAAAAAATTAAATATATGCATGAATTCTGAGTATTAATAAGAATTCGAATATTTTTACATTAATGTTATTATCATTATAATTATAATTATAATAATTATTATTATTATTATTATTATTATTATTATTATTATTATTATTATTAGTTTATTATTAAATACTTTATAAATATAAATTTATTATGTTGAGGCTCAGAGCCTACGATTTCCAATTATTTTATGCAATTATTTTAATAAATAAAAAGCTACGTTTATTTTGTCTTTTTCTATCTCTTAAAGTATTAAAGTATGTCCCTTTAACACTAATAGTCGGAGAGAATCAAGTAGCTTGAACTTTAAAAGTTTTATAATCGTTGCTTTTTGAGCACGTAAATATATGCTAAAAAATTAAGGTATTGGATTTTAACACCATAATTTAAAGTAGACCACGAAAATTAATTTTATTGAAAAAAAATTTTTAATTAACCCCTGTGTACTATTGAAAATGGCAAATTGATAAAAAAGTTTTCAAACTAAAAATTTCATTGTAAAAACAGAGTACAAACTCGTATCACAATATGCTTTGAAATAAATTCACATTTATTGTAATTTTAAAAAAATTTGAAGAAGTTAATGTTGGTGGTGTTTATTTGGTTCGAATGTATGTACAGAGCTTTTGGAAAACAGCGATTACGTTTTGATTAGAATTTTAAAATGGCAATACTTGATAATTAATAAAAACTGTACTTTTATCTTTACAATTTTGTTTTAAATTGTCATTTTTAATGCATTATGAGAATTTTAATTAGTAGGGGGCAGCTGTGACGATAGGCACTTATTAAGCGTTGTAAGATTTATCAATTTAATTTCAATAAAAATTACTTTCTTGATTTAAAACAACGATAAAGTAAATTAATTTTATTTTCCATGAAAAAAGATTTTGAACTAGATTGATGAAGATGGACAACTCGAAGATATGTATATTTTTTAAAGGATTTACACTGTGAAACAATTAGGTTATAAAACTTTAAAATTTCAAGATTTTTCCGACTACTTTTCACCGACTTCAGTACGCAAAAACGCCTAAACACTCATACAAAAAGATGTACAGTTTGAAAAAAAATTCTTCTACTAACTTTAACATTATTACTTTATTATTTTAGTATTTATGTTATTGAATAGGAACTCATGTTACTGATAGCTTAGATGATAAAAGTTATTTTTAAATTATTAGAAAAACGCTGTTCGCCTCTGAGGTAAAATATTAATTTTAAAAATAATTTTAATAATAATAATAATAATAATAATAATAATAATAATAACAGTTATAGTAAAGGAAATAATGATAATGATAATGATAATGATAACAGAAATTATAAGACAATAATAAGAGAAATTGGGCCATAAAGGCTGGTGGCAGTCTTACCTGTTGGTAAATTTCTGTTCCTTGGCCCTTGAAAAATTATTTGGATTACATAAACAATCCAGATGTAATCCATGTAGTTAAAAGCTTATAGTTTCTTTCTTTTAATTTTTTTAAATTTCAAACTGTATTTAGTATGCGGTTAAAGGAGGCGAACGTCGTACTTGTAGATTTAATTTTATAAAATATATAAGTTTTTACATAATAAAATGAATTATCGTTTCTCATTCGCTGGCTTAACAAGTCAACATGTAATTTTCTCTTAATTTGTTTGCAATTAAAAGTAAATTCTATAAAATATTCATACAACTCGTTTCTTCTTTCCTGTAACGTGGATCAAAAAACTGTTTTTCAAACACTTTGTTCTACAATTTGTAACTTGATTATAATTTTCAATTAATCAATAGATTATTTCTTATAGTTGTTTGAAAAAGCTCCGCTAACGAATGAGGTGCGAGAAAAGTAAATTAGAAATTTCATAAGAAAGTTGTGTTTTTTTACTGAGAAATAAATTTTTCGTTTCTGTTTAGTACGACAGTATGTGACTGGTGGCGGAGACAATTTGCCGGGTATGTAACATTAAAAAACTTTAGCTTTTTTCTTTCTCTTAAGCTCTACTTTGCAATTTTTATTCCTGCACAATTATACATTACAAAACGGTGTAACGTACTCTTGACTTTATTCTCATCACTGTTTTATAACGTAGAAAATATTGTACATATCAATAAGCTCTCTACATATATCACACGTATAATAAGCCAAGGACATATTTTTAAATGTCCCAATAATCCCAATAGCTTGATAATTTATTTTTTCTTAATCAACAATTTTAAAAGCCTTCTATACTTATGACTGTAAGACTAAACTATTGCTCACTTGATAAACAGCTTGATTATTTTTATTTGAGAATTTGTCGCTGATAATAATTATTTTTTCTATTTTTCATTACTTCATTAACCGGTGCCAAATTTTTGTTTCTTTACGCTTTATGTCTTATTTCAGTTGAATTTATTTAATTTGGCTAGATTAATTTTTTTGCCTCTGACACCTTTCATGTTGCTGAAACAAGAGGCATTATAGGAGATACGGCTGTATAAACTGTTACATTTATCGGGACGATTATTAAAGAGTTCACGTCACGTTGATAACTGTTAAAGTTAAAAAAATCTAAACGAATCATATTGTGTAAAGAAACGAAATTATGCGCACCGAGCCACTCGAGTAGTTACTCTATTGGAATTACTACATCATACTCACTCGCTTGAAGAAGCTTGTATATTTATGTACTATGTGCTCAGCATTTATGCGACTTATTGGTTGACTACATTTCATTGGCCCTTCTATAATAATTGTAAACTTACTTGCCAAATGTTTTCAACAATAAACAACGGGTTGCTGTGTAATATTTGTTTGAAAGTTCTTACTATCAAGTATACACGGAGAGAAATGTTTTTGGAAATATTGCTTTGAAATTCCGTATTTTTTTACTATACTGTCCAGGTAATCCGACGACAGACTGTCAATGTAGTAATTTTTACTTTTAGTCTGGTAAAATTTACTGTTCTTTCGTGTTTGAAAAAAGAAATTTCCCACATTTTAAGACTTGTTTTCTTTTTTTTTTCTTAACCGGTCACCCATCCAAGTTCGAACTGCTCTCCCTGCTGCTTAAGCGTCGATGATCCATGAATTGAAGGTGGCCTAGTCTGCTACAGTCGCGTTGCTATCTTGATATACCCATTAGCCCTACATATGACTTAATCAACTATCGCAATTTCGATAATAAAATGATTTGTAATGACGAAGTACTATTATTCATACGATAATATAATAGAATTTACGGTCTAAAGCGACGAAACGGCTGTGTATCTTCTAAGAAAAATGATAAAATAGAAATTCTCTGGAAACAATGTGTACGAAAGATATTAAATAAAGTAGCTAATTGAGTTGTTTAAAAAAGAAAAACTCTTTTCTTTAAATCGAAAACATCGCATGAGAGCTTTAAAAGCGTACGAAAAGTATACGAGTAAGGAGATTTAGCGACGGCGGAAATTGGCATTATAGTTTCAATGCGGTAGATGAACGATAGCGTGCTTTCTCTGTTGGAGTTCGGCTTACTTTGAATTTTGCAGGTCTATCGAAAGGAGTGGGATTCATAAGGTTTGATCAACGAGTCGAAGCCGAACGGGCCATTCAAGAACTCAACGGAACGATTCCAAAGGGCTCGAACGAGCCAATCACAGTGAAGTTTGCAAACAATCCAAGCAACAACAACAAAGCAATACCACCTTTGGCAGCGTATCTGACACCCCAGGCGACTCGGCGCTTTGGCGGCCCGATCCACCATCCAACTGGCCGCTTCAGGTACATTCCACTGTCGCCACTATCCAGGTACCTACTCGCCTCTACTCGCTCTATCCAGCAAGATTAAAAAAAACAAAAACCAAAAAAATCATTATTTCGGCTACTTTTACCGAACTAGAGCGTTTGCTGAGGCTATGACTGCCGTTGCTCTGCTGATGCTACTGCTGCTGCTTCTTATCCTATGTTATCTCCTCCCCGCCCCCTCGCCACCACCACCACCATCTCATCCTCTCTCGGTTCTTTTTTTTCATTTTCTCTTCTTAGTTTTAACTGCTTAAACTTTATCTTATGTAAGTAATCAATACTCTTGCTCTTGAGTACTTCAACCGTCAATTATCTCTCCCTCATCTTCGTAGACTCATATCATAGGTGCGGTGAGCTACGATTCGTTAACAGGTGTTGTATGTGGCACTATTATTTAAAACAAAATTTAAACAAGTACTTACATATCTGTATTACTATTATTCTTACCATAAAAAAGATATTCTCTAAAAAAATTGCCAATTAAAAAATGACAAGGATATATTCGTCGTTTTAACCTTCTAGAGGACTAAAGCTTTTAATATTTAGTCAATCGTAAAAGCTAGAAAAATGGGGCTATTTGTTATTGTTATGTGTACGGTATGATGAACATCTTATTCACAGGTAAAAATCACAATAAAGATGAAACATTAGATTTTGGTATTGAATACACACACGTCTTTGTATGATTTTCAATTCATTTCAATATAATTATTGTTTAATAAAAAAACCTACCTAGTTTTCGTTGGATGTTCATTTTTAAATAATTTATTTGTTCTTTATTCCCCGGCCGAACATACGTGTTTCCTGGAGCGATTTCGCGCAAAGAAGTGCGCCGCTTTAATGCACGTCTCGAAAAACGTTCCTACTTTTATTTTTCTGATTAAATAATTAATTGAAGGCAAAAAAATTATTCTTATTAGTTTAATGTCATTCTTATTAGTTTGTGTATGGATGGATGATGCGGGCCTGCCCCGATGACTAGCAATAATGTTAAAAATGTCGAACAGACATCATTCGACCATAGAATTGCAAACGGGAACTCGCTCACGGTAACGCTATTTTACAAATTTATAAATTATCTTATGAATTTTCGGTGGGAATAAAGAAAAATAGTTGCTGACAAACGGTGTTATGAAGACCTCGATTACGCGTCGACCGTCACAACGCCGCCGCAGCCCAGTGAATCCAACTTTCTCAAAACATGTCGTTACATATTATTTTTATAATTGTAGACACAATGAAAATTGATTATAAAATTCAAAAATTTTGATAATTCTGTCAGTAATCTAAAAAATTTAAATCATTAAAAATGATAAAAATAAATATTGCAGGTATAATATTAAATCTGATTCAACTTACAAAGCTTAAATACAATTTATAATATGTGTATATTGTCTCAAGTATACGTGCAGTGACTTTATGCGCCAAGGGGAGGTTCTCATATGGCTTGACTAAAAAATCGATTTTTTTTATTGTTTTTTTGTACCTTATGACCTGTAAAGTATTACCCCAAAAGGGTATGATCGAAATATTTTTTTGAAAAAAGTTGTAACCTAATAATTCACAAGTCCGACATTTTATTAATTTTCGATTTTTTTTGGTTTTATAGGTTTAAAGCCCCATAAATATTATATATTTTCAAAATTTTTTTTGCTTCTTGAATTCAGATAAAAATTAAAAGCTTGAAGTTTCCACTGTTCGGACATTTTTTTCGAACTAGTCTTATGAAAATGAGTATTACCACTAATTATAGGGTAAGTCGGAGGAATATGCAATAGTTAATTTTGAAGGCAGAGAGTTCAGAGATTTTTAGATATTTGAAAACAAAAAAAATATGAGTAAGTCAATAATTACATATATTTTAATAATCTTTAACGTCGGTGTGGATATTTTACATTTTTTTTCAAATAAAAAATTGACAACTGGCATTTCACCTTAATGCTTCTTATAATAAAGATTAATGTCGTATTCAATGAAGCATGACGTTTTTTAATTTTTAAAAATCATGAAATTACTTGTCTTGATAAAGACTATTTACGTAGGAGTTTACTTTTTCGATAAAAAATTCCGTTAAATTTATAAGTTGACTGAGTTACAGGCGTCAACAATATTGTATAATAAGAAATAGAAATATAATGATTATTTTTACAAGGCGTAAATAACTTTTAACTAAAATAGAAAAATACACTACACAGCGTAAGAAATTTTTCTAATTTTAAGTAGTAAAAATTAAGAAAGTTATATGTACTTTTAAAAACAGCAATTTTTCTTTAGCTTAATACCATTAAATTTAAAATTTCATATTAAAAATTACTATGTACGCTTATAAAATGGCTGACCGGAAGGTGTCAGTGACGTTTAAAGTTCAAAATTCTTAAGAGTGCTGGTTAGTGTCTCAGCGCCCTCTAGTTATCATTTTGATTTTTGCATTAATTTTTAGATATGTTAATCTAAACAAAATACCACAAACGGA
>JAPYYQ010003865.1:0-17106 GCA_030522585.1 Anagyrus pseudococci
ACAATTTTTAATGTAAATTACACATTAAATTTTTCATGTGTAATTTACATTACAAATTGTTTTGGATGCACTCTTTATTAATTTTATATTGATTTTATAACGTAAGGGTTTATAATTTTATTTAAATAATAAAAAAACTTACTCCTGCCCATAAGAGCCCGTGTTGTTTTTGCTCCCGGCGAACGCCATCTTGAATTTCGCTTATACACAGATGTCACGTCCCAATACGAAAATTTGAAAATTGCTATTGAACATGATTTTTACCTGAAAAAAAAAATTATAAATATTAAATTGAAACTTGTTGAAGTGTTCAATGAACGTGACTTATACAGTGACCTATCTTGCAAAAATATTGATAAAATATAAATTATTATTTTTTTGACGTAAAAGCATTGTATAATGTTTTCCAAATTTTGCGATATAATTTTTGCATCATTTAATAAACAAACACATGTGGTAGATAGAATTTCAAAATTATCTGAGTTACGATACACGGATCAGGCTTAATTATTTTTTGTATGATATTAAAGACAAAAACAGCTACAAATGAGGGAAGTGCGATATTTGTTCCGTACTTATACGATAGAGAAAGGGTGTTTGTCGCTTATAATTAGCAAGGAGAAATATTTTGAAAGCCATTTATATGAATGTTTTAGTGGGGATTAGCGTGATTGCTTAATACCTGTATTACGATCTTATCATTCATCGTAATTGATTCCGTGAGATTCAATGAAGAGTTATTGATAATTAAAGCATTTTTTGCGCAACTCAATCGGGTAAACGTTTAAAAAGCCTTTGCCCCGGGAATAAGTTGGAGAAGTGAAGATGATACGAAGACAGAGGTGGTAAGGTAGAGGGAGAGAGCATCAGCTAAAGGAAAAAAGGAAAAGAACTACTGGCCGACAATGGCCCTGACAATAGTGGCATATGTGATCTCGGGGCTGCTCATTGCTGCAAGCAGCTTCTACCTGTACGCCAAGTATCGGCTCTCGTACTGGGCGCGCCGCGGTATCCGCACCTTCCCGACCCACTTCATCTTCGGCAACTTCAAGGACACGTTCACGTTCCGCAAGCCGCCAGGCCAGGTGATCAAGGAGATCTACGAGAAATGCGAGCCCGACGAGCGCTTCGTCGGCTTCTACGCCTTCCACGAGCCCAAGTTCCTCATCCGCGACCTCAGCCTCGTCAAGCAGATCATGGTCAAGGACTTTGACGTCTTTCCCCACCGGTGCTTCGGCGGCAAGTCGCAGAAGGACTCGGTCGGGCTGGTCAACCTCCTCGCCATCCACCAGCCCCGCTGGAAGTTCCTGCGCTCCAAGATCACCCCGAGCGTCACCGGCTCGAAGCTCAGGAACATGATACCGCTGATGGAGGACTGCGAGCGGCCGATGATCAACTTCATCAACAGAGCGCAAACCGACGAGAAGGGCTGGGTCAACTTGGAGCTCAAGGACATATCCAGCAGGTACACCACCGACATCATTGCCTCCCTCGCTTTCGGCATCACCACCAACTCTTTCGACGACGAGAATGTCTCCTTCTGGGAAGCCGGTAAGTTTTCCTTCTCCTTTTTTTGCCGCAGGTTGAAATATGTTAGGATCGAGCTACATGATCTTTATAATGATGGGTCTATCGGCTTTCAGGTCAGAAGATTCTTTCCGGTGCGAAAAGAGGCATTGTTCTGATCATCGTGCTCTACCTACCAGGACTCATAAAGTTCATCGGGAAAATTATGTCCGAGCCTACGCAGTACTTTAAGACCATATTCTGGGATGTGATGAGCACGCGCGAAAAGAACAACATCAAGCGGCCGGATCTCATCGATTACTTTATCAACCTGAAAAACGGAGAACAAAATCCGGATTACCGTGAGATGACTATAATATGCTTTACTTGCCATTTCTCCAATGTACTTCCGAACTAATTTGAATGTTTCAATTGCGCTCAGGATTCGACGTCGGCGACAATCTGCTTTCCCAAGCCGTGTCGTTCTACGTCGCAGGTTTCGAGACCACCTCGACCACCATAGCGTTCAGTCTGTACGAACTCTCCCGTCATCCGGAGGACGAGGAGCGGCTTTACCGGGAGATCACGGATACCCTGGCTGGCGGAGAGCTTAATGCGGACCGCATTGCCGAAATGCCCTTCCTCGACGCAGTGGTCAAGGAGACCCTTCGCTTGTACCCGCCACTTCCCATCTTGGATCGCGTACCCGTTAAGGACTATAAAGTACGTGCGATATACTATTTCGTTCAATTGATGCTTGTGTTTCAAATATAATAGTTTAATACAATTGCAATGATATTTTCGCAGATACCTGGAACTGACGTCGTCATTGAAAAAGGAACAAACGTTTTCGTATCGGTTGCCGGCACTAATCGAGACCCTAAATACTTTGAAAATCCGAACGTCTTCAACCCTTCAAGGCCACGGAGAGAGGCAGAAGATCATCCGAGTACCTCGTTGCCTTTCGGCCTAGGGCCTCGTTCTTGCGTTGGTAAGTTACAACGATTATTTGAATGACTCAAAAGTTATATCATTGTTTTATTGCCATATTAACGAGTTATATAGTTTGCGGTAAGATAAAAGAATTCATTACTCTGGCTGTCTGTTGAGAGCGCAATCTCTTCTTTTATGTAATCTCGCTTTCATCCGAAAGCGGATTATATCAGTAATTCTCGTCGAGAACAAATAACAGACGCCGCATCTTTATCTAATCGACGGACAACTTGCCGTTCGAAAATAACGCGCAGTGATCGAACGCACGTACGCTCTCCGTGACCATCTGGGCTGAGACGCTTTGAAATGCTGATAATCGGAATGGAGAAGGCGCTTTTGGATTTTGTAATTGGCTGTATATGCTAACGCAGGTTTTCTTTGTAGGTCAAAGACTCGGTACGCTCATCACGAAGATTGCACTCATTTCTGTGCTCAAGGAGTTCAAACTATCCAACGACCATATAGGCGACACCGTTTTTGAACCTATCACGATATTTACGGCAGCGGCTGAGGGTGTCTTTGTCAAACTCAGAAAGAGACTCCAATGAGCTGGTTTTAATCTACAAAAGTCCTGTTATACTTATATTCTATGTAAATAATGTAATTAGTACAGTAAATCCAATGATAGTACGTTGATCAAATAAAAAATAAACATTAAGAATCATCGTAGAAAGAAAAGAAACAAATACACCACAGTAAAAATTATTAGCATTACCAATGGATTTACCGCTCTAATTTGGTATAAATAAATATTGTTTATTTGTTGTTTTGTCTTTGTTTTCTTAATAATTCAAAAATTTCAACAACAAGACAGTATATTTATTGGCTCAATAAATTTACAATATACTCAGTGTTTAGAACATTAGTTTAGCGACTGAAATGTAAATTTGATAAATCTCGTGAAAATGGATTATGTAAAAACGTTAAGATTAATGCAAGCTAAAATTAGAAAATTATAAATAAAAAGGTGCACTTTAATTATCAGGACGTATTGAATTTATTGCATAAATCACAGAATTCAATAATTGCGAGCTGCTGATAAAAACACCAAAGCTAAATTCAATTATCTCTCATTTTAATAACATTAAATCACACAGTCCAGCGCAACCTCATTCATCTATATAATAACTATAATAATAATAATAATAATAGTCACTATCAATTACAGTCTATCGACTCTATCTTAGCTTTATTATTCATCTTTTCTTCGCTGATCAAACGACGTATATAATATTTAAATAGATTATAACATAATATTACAAAAATAACAAGCGCCCCCGACACAGCGAGACAGTCAATAGACCTTCCGGTATGATTGTGTGGTCGTAAAATGATCCATTACGTTTACAAACGGACTCGTTTCCTATGTAAAGTCTCTAAAAGTGGCATTGTATAGACGAGATAAAAATTTGTCGTTTTACTCTATCGAGTAGCGAAATGCGTAATTTTTCAATCCGCACGCTCGCACTGTGTATAGCAATAACAAAGAAGCTTAAATTGTACTCGCGCGTATATAAACTTACAAAATTGACTGGTATACTTTTAAAAATTTGTTTTGTACATACACGAGCAACGGGACACGTTGCTCATAAAGAAAAACGTCTCACAAATTTATGAGCTCAAGTGTTGTCGCTTACTGAAGACCGTCAAAGTATAAAAAGAAGGTAGACAAGAACATAATTTAACAATACTTAATTGTGTACGATTATTGACCAACACTTATGTGCTATATCGTTTCAACATTGTTTCTCTTTACGCAATAATGGAAATTGGCTAAGTTGCTTAATACAGAGCAGAATACTTTAGTTTCCTTCTCATCTTCGGCGCAGCGGTGACAGCAACAACATTAGCGATGGCTCATTGACTTTCCGGCGGTGCGTCTTTAGCATTGTCCGCGGGCTGAGGCAGTTCCGCCTTTGTGGCCAATTGCAATGCGTTGAGCCACCTAGAAGAAACGGTCCGTCCGTTAATGGTGACACCGTTAACTTCGCGAGTCACGTTACAGCCAGCATGTCGCGTGTTGACCTACCTTTCTTTATCCGGCTGCGAGGCAGCTTGCAGGTAATAACATTTGCGCGAATGGTGGATTTTGAAGGCGCGTGCCCGATCCTTGGCCTGCAGCGGGTCTTCGTCTGGTAGCTCGTCCGCGTCTGTAACCGCGAAACCAGGCATCGGGGTCGCAGTCATCGCCGTGCGATCATTATCCGATTTGAAGCTGTAAAGAACAAAGTCAACGTGCAGAGCGAACCAGCGCCGTGTCCATGGTTTGCTTGCTTGGGTCTTGAGATGTAGATAGCCCGAGAGGACAGAAGACGCAGACGCCGAGACCTGCAACAGCGATGGCACTGGACCATTTGGCGATGATGGCGAAGACTTGCTTAATGGCTGAGTCAGTGCTGCATGACACAACCTGCACACTCGCATGCTCTTGTTATCCTCGAAAAGCAGCTTCTGATTCGAACATTTACTGCAGACAACCTGTACAACCGTCATCAATTATGAATTAATTTTAAATCTGCATTTTATGTGCTTAAACAATCTAATTATCTAATTGCATGCAACACTGTATAAATTTATTATTATTTTTTGTGGAAGATGTATTCTATTTGATCGCGTGCTTACATAATTCTTAAACTACTATTATTGAAATGAATTTGCCGTTTTTAAGAGAAGTATATTAATTCACTTAATCGGTATCACATGGTAAACAGAGATAGAACGCGGGCTGATTCGAAGGATCAACAATTATGAATTGCGGCGATTGAGAGAGGCATATGAATCGATGACGTGCAGACGACGAGACTCACAATTCCACAAGCCCGGCAATTGTGCTTGCGCTTCATGACAGAGAAGATGGCCTCGCAAACCATGCAGCGCGTGACGTCGTCGGCCTTGACTAAAGCTGTCGTCTTGGGATTTCCGCCAGTCTTAAGGCTCGCTTTGCGTCGCATAATTTCCTGCATCGTCTCAAACAGTGCATCCAGCCACGCCGCTTTTTCTGTTGCAGAGTTCGTGTACAGCTCTACGCTTTTGTTCTCGTCGCGCAGATAAAATGTGTTCGCCGTCTCTAAATTGTCACCTTCGATCACCTGCAAATTCTCAATCATGAACTTGGCGCGAAGCCGGTAAAGGGGACCTGGTATCAGTCGCAGCGAACACAGCAGTAGAATATCGCTAAACTAGAATAAAATAGGAGTGTTTTAAAAAAAAATTAATGTATAATAAAAGTTAGACAGACAAATGTTTAAGTACTGACTAGGAACATGTATCTTTCTTGATGATCCCCGCTTCTTGCTGAAATCTTAACGATTCTTCCTTCTTTGACGAGCTCGCGCGTCGCACTGACTAGGTCGGCAGAATCGTAAATACTTTCTTGGATTTCCAAGAGCTTTTTGAATTTATCAATCTTCTTCATAGCTTCATTTGTATGATTTGCTGCTGTAGATACTAATTCTAGGGCTTCTGTAAGAATAAAACATTTTTAATACAATTTGATTGATATTACTTTTTAACAATTTGTATGAAGAGATAGTTACTTTTGGTATCTTCATAATCAGGATCATCTTTAACAAGATTTCTTAAATAATCTTTTAACAATAACTCGTATCTTGGCAATCTCTGTATTGGACTAAGCATGTGATGGGGTAAGGACAATTTTGCACATTCTTCTAGTTTTTGTATATCACTTATAATATTAGCAAATCTTGGAACCTTTTGTTGCAACGTGCTTATAAGATTTATAGCATAATCAAAATTTTTAACATACTCGGTATACATTTTTAAAAATGGTGCAAAATTTTTCATAATGTCACCTATTCTAGAGTCGGCATCCCATGCCTCTATCCTCACTTCCAGCTGAGGCAGTAGAAAATCGTTGTGAAATTTATATATTGACTTTATATTAGAGAACATATGCTGAACTGTCTCTGGTGGAAACATTGGATGAGCTCTGTTTTCTTGATCAACTCTAAATTGAAATATCTGGTCAATTAAATACAATGTATTAACATAATTTTTTTCTGTCGTTAATAATTCATGGGCTATGAGTCGTGCTTTTTTTCTCTTAGCATCTAACAAATTTTTCTTAGCTTTTAATTTTTGTTCCACAAGTAAATCATCAGCATGATCTGCAACTATTGCAGAATCTGTTTCAGATGATCTGGTCTCTTCTGATTCTTCATCACTTTCTGACTCACTAACTGCATAATCATTCTGATAAGAATTGTCTGTGACTACGTAGCTGTAATAAAAAAAAATATACTATGAAATATACAAAAATTTATTTTAAATTTAAAGCTGTAATACAAATTTTAGTATTCTTTACCTGCTACTTCTGTATTCTAAAACACTATGAGACATTTTTGCATAAGAAGATTCAGTAGTTGTTTCCTGTGTTGCGCTAACTTCTGTACAAGCTGCTGTAGCAGAAGTTGACATAACAAAAGGTCTGAATCTGGGAAAACCTCCAAAGCTTGCAATCCTATGGAATGAGTGTCTAGGGTATTGACTTTGTTCATCTTGCCCACCAACAGAATCTGAGTCTTGCGAGTTGCCATCTTCACTAGCTGCACTTTGTTGTTCTAATATTCTTGAATTTCTATTACTAGTTTTTCCAGATTCTAAGGATGAATTCTGTGAATCCTTTTCATCTGTGATATGTAAATCCGTGTAAAAAGTACTGTGGCCACTCGTTTTAGAGCCAAACATCTTGGGCTCAAATGGCTCTGGACGAAGACAAACCATATAGATTGAGAAATCTTTCAACTGACCTGGCAGCATTCTAAGTAATAATAGTTCGTATTAGAATTAACAGACACTAATAGATGCAATGATTAAGATGTCATTCTTAAACAAAAAAAATTAAAGCAATACCGAGATGTTAATTACTTATGAGCAAGTTTCTATTGATAAACAAGATAATATCGTTACCTCTTTTTAAGAGTGATTTTTTTTGCATAATTAAAATATATCTTACAAAAAGCAAATTTAAACAAATAACACAAAAACAGCATACAAAAAATATAAAAATAAATCCTTGCACTTGTTTTAAATAAAAATTTTATAATATACATAAACAATTAAAAGCTTAATTTATAAAGTAACTCAGCTTTTTTTATTAAAAATTTAATAACCTTAATAATTTCTAAACAAAGAATTGACAATAAACAAAAAAATTGTTAAAAATTTCGAGTTATAGTAGCATACATAGCTAGTCATATAAATAAAAAGAGAGGATAAATGTGAGCAGTCTGAAGGCACAATGAATCATATTCACATTTGCCACGAAATTCATTGTCTCAATCACTTATTGAAGATTAAGCTTGCAAGTTAACTCTGTGGTTCACTCAGCCCGTGCAAGCAACTCATTAAATCACAACAATGCTCCGAAATAGCGAGGCACTCGAAAAACAACTCGCTATATTCAGAGTGGGTTTCCGCATCTAATTAACGATTCTCAGAAGACTTGAAAATGTCTCACAAAAGTCCCCCCCCCCATGCCTCGAGGGAAAAGTTAAAAACTTGGCTGATGCGCAGCAATGAAACGAGAAGAAGGAGAAGAATAGGGAGGAGGAGAACTCACCTCTCGCCCAGCCTAGGTTGGCCAGGTGTCCGGGCGAGCTCCGAAAAGCCGTCTTAAATCCAGACATCCCTGCTCGGCCTCGAAGCACGGCTGCGTCTCCAACAAGCCGTGCAGCAACAGCCGGAGCGCATAGTCCGCAGAAGAGGCGCGAGCAGATGAGTCCTTTGCTCTGCAGCCGAGAGAGCAGCAGCAGATACGTAGGAATAGGCACGTTCACAAGCGCAGAGCCATCGAGGCACGGGCGATAATTGAAAAAACACTGCGGCCCTACGTCCGAGGGAGTGCCGGCGGCGGCGGCTCTTGTACGAGAAGGCGCACACACACGCGCGACAGCGAGGGAACGAGTGCTGTACAAAGTACAGAGGCGCGAGAGGGAGAGAGAGAGATCTGTGGTTAGGTGAGAGAGGAGTAGAGCCGAGAGAGCGGCGGGGGGAGGGAACTGCCGTAGCAGCGATCAAGGAGCGCGCGCGCACGGAGGCTCTCTCGAGCGCAGAGCACGACCGAGTGGAACTGGAGTGGCCCCGCGCGGCGTGCGCTCCGCCGAGAGTTCAGTCCTCCGTGACGACGAGGACGGTGGGACTAGAGTGTGTGTCGGGGCCGGGGCACGGGGAGGAGGGGGGCGCGCCTAATTTGGAGCAGAGCGCGCGAGCTCTGCGGAGAGTGAAAAAAGCGCGCAGGGCGCAGAAGGGGCAAGAGAGGCGCCGGCGTACAGTCAGCGCCTGGCCAGCACTGTTCTGGGAAGAAAAGGCGGAGGGGCGCGAGAAGTAGGAAGAGGGCTGCATGCACACACGCTGCTGACGCGTTATCAGCGGGCCAGCAGCGTCACCCGCCCGCGACACCGTCGCCGCTTCCTGCAGGCTCACCCGCGCTCTCGCGCACTTATGGCTTACTTATATATATTGCTATAAAACAAGCCTCGCGAGCATGCGTCCCTCTTCGCGAACCAAGACCCCTTTCCCGGCCCATTTATAGGGCAATTTCGACAAATATAACACGATTTTTGTTAATTTTTAAAGAAAAGAATTATTTTACAGAAAAATAAAAACTCAGACAATTCTATACCCATAGAAAAATCGTGAATTTCACTTGGTACTTCGAGCCCTCTTTGAAATATCTTAAATCTTGAATTTCTTTTCATTTAAAAGCAGGTTCTTTGCTAACCCTGCTAAAAAAAGTTTATTAAAATCAATTCAAATGTCACACATGTGCTAAAGCAATTTATTCCAGGTACAACAGAATAGTACATTTCGATACAAGTGCGTAAAAAGTGATTCGTAACGAGTGTGAGGTTTGTCGCCCGAGCGAAGCGAGGGTGACAACTCACACGAGTTAAGTATCGAACGATATTTTTCCTAAACGCGTGTGCAAAGTGCGATTTTGAGCACGCGAACGATTAGCGATATCTTGTTTATTACTTTTCATCCAAGGCGTCAATTTATCCACGGATAGGGAGAGGAGTCGGCCCACCTCCCTCACCTCATTCGCATCCGGGGAAAATTCACTTTCGATTTCCCGCGACGCGCGCTCTGCTTTTCGGCTCCTTTTTTCCCCCGTGCTCTTGCTCGATTCGAGCCGATGATTTCTATTGATCGGCCAGGCGTGGATGCGTACAGAGCGGGAGTGCGCGCTTTACGCTCTCGCAGCGTGCGTGTAATATGACGGTAGGGGCAGAAAAATTAAAGTACGCGCGCGCGTGCTCCGGCTCTCTGGCGTGTCGCAGTACTACTCCGCGATTATAAGAATTTTGTTATGTCGGGGCGTTTTGATTGCCCGTGTGTGGACGTGAGACGCCGGCCTACGCGATGCCTGTTATTATCAGCTTTTGTTCGAGCATGTCGACTGCGACTTTTCTTCGTGATTGGCCGTTTGCAAGTGCTCATTAACGCGACTACCCTTTTTACCGCCTCCTCTCTCGGTCACAATACGACGTCAAAATAAATGTACTACAGGGAATAAAGAACATTCAAAGATTTTTATTATTTTGCGTTTAGGAATCAATGTGTCTTGGGCTCTTTCGTTGGCTTATGTTTATGACTTTGATATAGAGAAAAGGCGATTTTATTATTTGCTTCGCGTCTAGATTATTTATCGATGCTCGAACGATAAAAAGTAGAGATAAGTAATGAAGTAATAAGAATTACGAGCTAATTCACTATGCTTTCACGATATTATTTGTCTTTATTTTCTACTTTAAATTTTACGCTACGCACATGTTATTACGTAGAGGGCAGTACAATTCGTTTATTGATCGGCATTTAAAAACGAATGTCATCTGCTCTCTAACGTAAGTGTATCAAGAATACATGTAAACACTGTATACCGATGTATATTTAGAAAGAAATAGTTAATCAAAATGACTAAACACCTGATAAAAAAGCGATAAATGTTTAAAGAATATTTACTTGCATTTAATTAGGTACATTAGTGCCAGTTGGTCGTTGGCTGGAGCTCATCATAGCAACAAAATAAAGTGCAAGATTAGTTTTATTGATGTCTGCTGACGGTGACAACATGCCAAGTTCTCCTATCTTAGATCTTAGTATTGATCTAGCAAGACACAAATATCCATTTTGCATCGTGTGGACTCCAATTCCTATATTAACGTAGGATCTTAACCTATACATCTGAATATGTTACAATTATTCTCTTACAAATAAAGAACTTTATTTTGTATTTAGGTATTTGTTCCCTTTCATTGGACACATGGGCATTGCTACTTCGAATGGAGTTATTCGGGACTTTGCAGGCTCATACTTTGTTGCTGAAGATCACATGGGATTTGGTTGGCCAACTAAATATTGGCAATTAGATTACACAAAAGCAAAAAGGGGAATTCAGGGCTGGGATTCTGCTGTGTATGAAGCCAGTGAAATTTACAAAGAAAGAATGGTACAAAACTAATAAAATTAAGATAGTTTTACACAATTATTATTTTAATTGTGTTGTTGAAATATTTAATATTTATATTTTCAGCATAATTTGTTATGTGATAATTGTCATTCACATGTTGCAAGAGCTTTGAATTTGATGTCTTATGACGATTCAAATAATTGGAACATGTTTAAATTAGCACTGTATACTTTAATTTTTGGAAAGTATGTTAGGTAGGTATATATAAAATAGTTTAAAATTATGTTTAAAATAAGCTTTAAATAATTTTTACTTTTTAGTTTTTCAGGATTTTTAAAAACTTGGGCTCCATTTCTAATTTTAATAATTATTGCGGTACTGCTATATAAACTGAATTGAATTGGATTTTAAATTGTTTTTTACATTTTTATTAAAAAATCTTGATGTACATATTATGTAAATAAATAATTATTTGTAATCTCTTGCATGGCAACAATATAGATATTTGTAAAAGAATACATATACTTTTTACAAAGGAAAGATGTTTTTAAATATAAGTTTAAATTCATATAATTATTCTTTATATCATAAAATTTAAAGCACTGTAACTTAAAACAGATGTAGAATAATTAATGTGCATATAAACATGTGTATAGTTGTCACTCTCCTGATTTTAATTGTCAAGTCACTCCTCATTTTGACTATCTAATTCATTGAGAACACTGCGCTCAAGTTGAAATTTGTAGTCATAGTTATCAGCCTGAGTCCTATTAATAAAAGACTCTATTTCATCTAACCGTAGTTTATCAATCACCAAATCCTCATTTATTTTCCTTTCAAGGTCTCTGCAGAACTTGAAAGGTATCCTGGTCAAATCATGACCAGCATTGTCTTGAGAATTTTGTTTAACAACTGAACTAGGCATGACTGGATATGGAGTTACACCACTGAGAGATGGATACAAACTTGGAGTATTGTTGTCTGCGTCAGGTTGATTGCGCTTTTCAACAAATACGTATCCCTCGTCACCAGGTGCAGGCTCTTCCTCTGGAGTACTTGGTGGTGAATCCTTATGTTTCTTTTTTCCAAAAAACCAAGACATTTTCTGCAAATAATAGTCAAGATATAATACTAAATCTTTGATAACGTTTGCAATACTGCAAAAAATTCAAATAAACTTACACAACGAGGTTAAGAATGTCAAACCTGCCAAGTTACTACTGCACCCTTTGCAGCAACTAACACTACTCATGAAAAATAATGATCTACTTTTAACAAAATGAAAAAAAAACTAACACTTTTAGAAGTTTTACGATAACAATATCATGATGAAACAAAAACTATAGTCAGTGGGAAAACGCATTTTCGCAACAAAGAAGATTGACAGCCGCCCAAGCGCACTTATCTTATATATATAATTGTCTGACGAAGCCTTACAAAAACTGCGGGAAAATACGAACGCGCATTTCCGAGATTAGATTTATCCTTGAGCAAGTAGTAATTTTTTTAAAACACACACACACACTCGAGAAGAATAAGCATTGAAAAATTGATTGAATTTACATTTACAGACTACTTGTCAGGTGAAATATAATACGTATGTCTCTTTAAATATAAAAAATGTTGGGAGCGCTACGTGATTGGTAGTTATACGAGCAACAACTGCACTAGTCAATCGACGCAAGGCAATATATGATTCAACAATTGCGTTTCAGTAGTTATAAATAGGAATGTCACAACGGCTTATTTTGCAAATTTCAGGAAAATTGCATGAATACAAGTTTATTATCGCTGTCAAAACTACTCAAATGTAATTACATTCGAGTAGTTTTTAATGTGAAAAATTAGTAAGATAACAGTATAGAATTATATTATTGTTACAAAGCATTAATATAGATGTTTATCTTATGTCACAAGTAACATAATGTAAAATTCACGTTGAAGTTCATTAAAAAATCAGAGGGCTTGCGTACTCGGCGTTTTAAATTTAGAAAAATCAATTTGATAAGCCTCCCATGAAATTTACATTCTCTTTTGATTTCTACATGTTTCTATAAAAAAAAAATCAAAAATTGAAATATTTATCTCACACACGGTTAACTTAAACTGAATAAATTTTTAAATTGACAGTAGTGAAAAAATAATAGAATAAAGTCGCAGTTACCGACGTACTCAATATCACAGCAGAGTTTGTCGAAAAAGCTGAAAAACTTGCGGCCAGATGGCAGTGCCGGTTGTTTTATCGGGCGGAGAGCGCGCGCATACAAACGCGGGCTCGGTTAGCAAGGAACGTCACTCGGCCAGCGTCGAGAGCAAGTGCGCGCGTTATAGCAGAAGCAGGAGGCGCCGCGCGCGTGTACGCAAACGAGAGCTCTCGCGTCTTCCCGGACCATCTCCGCGAACGCTCCGGCTACCTATTATCTCTCCGAGTTTAGCTCTCCTTCGAACAACGTGTTTTCCGAGCCTATCGTTCTGTCTCCCTTTCCTCTCTCTCACTCTCTCTGTATACATACCAAGCTCCCAGTTGCGCGGCGCTAGCGGGAGTTCTCCGCCCCCGGCTGTCCGCCCGCGTCACCGCCGCGTCGCGCGTCCTAACCTCAACGATCCGCGGAAGCGACTCCGGACTAAAGCCCACCCTGGACGGGGACAGTTATTATTGATATCAGCCGAGTCACTTTGGAGCATCGCAACAGTGTCGCCGACCATCTTTCGTCTGCTCTCAGCCCATCGGGGCTTACGCGCTGCTCCATGCGAGCCCACGGAGAGCTGCAGACTTGACAGGTGTCCGAGCTTGCGAGGTAAGTCTACTCCAGTCGTTTATTTGTCGTCAATGAATTCCTACTGGGCGTATTGTACTAGAAAAGAGAGGAGGGGAGAGAGCGAGAGCGTAAGTACGGCTCTACTTGACAACAAGCTCCAGCGAGTCGCTCCGGGACGTAAACAGAGAGAGGCAGTAGGCGCGTCCGCGCGTACTGTGGAAGAAACGAGCGAGCGAAGCGATTCGCTGACACTTGCCTGCTCTCTCCGTTTGCTCCTCTCCCTCTCTTCCTTCTCGCCGTTCCTTTCCTGCCGCATTCTCGAGGTCGTTAATTCTGCTCCTCTGTAGAGCAGCGGCTCCGAAATTCTTCCGGCGGCGCCTACTCGCTAAGCTATTCATCCCTGGCTTCCATCGCACCAGCACAAAGTACATAAACAGATTCTGGATTGTCGAAAGAGCGAGAGGGGGGGGGGGAGAAAAAGGGAGGCGTTGGCGGTACCGAATTCAGATGTAATAAGAGGGGCGAGAACCTTCGCAGGAGACGCCAAGCCAGCTTCCTCTGCCCCCTTTTACCGCGAACGCATCCAAAAGGCACGCCAAATATTTCGCATGCCAGAACGCGCCCGTTCGCTCACGCTCACGCTCTCTCTCTCTCTTTCTCCCTCTGGATCGCTTACTGGTATATACACTCTCGGTGGCGATTATTTGGTGGCCGTTGCAACGTACAACGGAGCGAAGACGCGTGAGAAAGGGAGAAAGGGCCAGGATGCGCGCGTCAGTTGCATCGGTGGGTCAGTAGCGAGGGAGGAGAGGGATTCTTGGAATCAACAGGCTCGCGCTCCAGCCGTACACACAAGAACCAATGCCCTAAGCGCAGCGGAGCTCGGACTTTTTTTGCACGCCACTTGACTCGCTTCCTTCTCCTGCACCTTTCTCATCATCCTTTGCAATCTCTATACGTATACGCTTAGCTCTACTCTCTCTGACACAGCTCGCTATACCCATATATTTATACACGAACCTGCCTCTTTCTTTTCTCTTCCTTTCCTTTAGTTTTTTCATTCCCGACAGACTTATTTTTGGAGTCAACTCTGTTCGCCGCTTTTTTATATTCGATTAGTTGATACTCAAATTTTCTTTTACACATTCCAATACGTGTTTGATAGTCGCAAATAAAAAGCGCACAATTTTTAACACAAAGACAATTCTTTTGCTGGCTAGACGCACAGCCACTAGACGTTTACTATTTTTAACAAAAATATGTAGAGGATAAAGTTTTATTCGTGAAAACGAACGTACTCCGTCGCGATCCTTAATCTTAACAAGATACAACTTCAAATCAGAATGCGATACGTTGATAAGTAGAAAATTCGAATAGCAGCCGTGCTGGTATGAATATATGAATTTCCATGGAAATAGAATAAAGCTCGGGGGGTATTAAACTTTTACGGCTTTCGTATCGTAGCGTCCGAGGGGTGGGTGGGGGAGGGCGCTAAATATAAACCCGGCAAATTTAATTCGATTAGACTCGATCGCGGACTTCTCGATAGCTGCCCCATGAAAAATGCAAAGTCAGCCGGGAGGAATCGGAGCAGGCAACAGCAAAAGAAAGGTGAGTCAGCGGAAGCGTACAAAATTAGCCTATCAATAATTAACAGGCCAGACGATATAATGATAGAAAGGATCCGCCGCGCTCCGCATGCAGTCTTGGCCTGCTACAATCGAATCATATAATAGCGCGTTATAAAGTCCCCTTTGCCTATGTATGCATCGTCGATAAGCGGAGAGCCCGAGCTCGATCCGCGAGATTGGATTTTAAAGCTCATCGGCTCTATTTCTCTCTCTCTCTCTCTCTCTCCCCTCTATCTCCTGCTTGATAGACAGGGAAAAACGACGACTGAAAATAACGTCCGAAAATACCGCTGTAAGGGCCGGGGCCGAAACAATAGCGCGCCCGATGGAAACAGACGGGATTGAATAAATTATCAGATGTACAATGACGGCGCGACGTTGTAGGGAGCTTCTGTATTAATAGCATACCCAGCGTCTGAGGATAATTAATTTAGCCCGATCGGATTTAAATCCAGAATTAGCAGGAACTTTTGTCTCTCTCCCTCCCTCTCCCACTATCTCCCTCTCTTTTCCCTTACACGCGCTCCGACTCTATTTTGCATTCTCGCCTCGCTCGTCGTCAGCGTCGCCGTTGTCGTTCGATTTTCGCTTGATCTGGTTTTTGATGTACTTAGAAAATCCTTTTTAAAATTTATTTCCAAGCAAACTCGATCAATTATTCCTGATCATATTTCGGTTGGTCTTTCTTTGTGACGCTATTCTGCAGTATTTTAAATATACCCTCTTTGAGTTTTTACTTGAAATAGGTATACTATGCGCTCAAGTAATATCAAAATTAAAAATAAAACCAGTTATTTAATCTTGAAGTCAGAAGTGTTTGAATAAATCAATAGTCAAGTAAACGTTTCACATTTTTTCGTGTTTTTTATAGAGGCATAAACTTATCGACTGATTTTTACTAAGACGAATTAAGATCAAAGTCTGACTAGAGTCAACTTAGTATCTATACATATGCAATTAAGTTTTCTGACATTTCCAGACAATGTTGTGGAACGATTGGAGATTTAACAAACTTGTTTTTTTATGTTGTAGTATTTACGATAGTTCATGTGACGAGTGCGCTTATTACAACGAGTGGTGAATGCAGTGCATTGCGGATGTCCAGAGAACCAGGATGTCCAACAACCATCCACCTACACATTCCCTTACAGCAAAAGGTAAGTAAAAACTTACCTTTCAAAAAATGGTCAACTGCGATTGAACAAAAACAGAATTTATTAAATATTCTAATTTATACTTCGTTTATATCCGTAAGATATTATATTCCCAATAGGTAAATAATGACTTCATTATTCCCGGTAAAATCGAGAGAGAAACAGTGCTTTATTCCCTTGGAAATAGGGTAAGTCGGAGGAATATGCCACAGTTAACTTTGAAGGCGGGAGTTCAGAGATTTTTACATATTTGAAAAGAAAATAAATATGAGTAGGTCAATAATTATATATATTTTAATAATCTTTAAGTCCAGTGTTGATATTTTACATATTTTTTTCAAATAAAAAAATACAAAGTACTTAAAATTTTCTTTCCAAAACATTCGTTGGGAAATATGCCACCCAAAATTTCATAGAACTCTATAGTATATTACATTACAAGTGACGAATGTTGAAGTTCCCTCCCGGCTGAAGGGTTGCCCCCCGAGGCGAAGCCGAGGGGGCAATCAGCCAGAAGGAAAATTCAACTTTAATCCCGTGTAATGTATACTATTTTTCTTGCTAGCCGGTCGAAAATGATTAAAAAACGGTATTTTAAAAGTATACGGAACATAACCTGTAGTTGTCAAAGC
>JAPYYQ010003870.1:0-11356 GCA_030522585.1 Anagyrus pseudococci
TTATACATTAATCCTACAAAACACGATCGTTTCAATGATTGTGTTTTGTAGAATTATATTCAAATACATTTCAGTTCACGCAAGCTACCCGACTGACATCAACCGAAATCCGTCTCTTTCTCAATATGGTGCCCTCTATTCAGTCTCTTAGAGACGTTTATTATTATTTCTACGTAAAAGAAACGTACAACAAGGTGATGTTTATATCAAAATGCCACCAACGTCGGCCCTATTGGGTACCACCGACGAAAGTGTGCAGAACGTGCCGCAGAAGATTGAACGTGCGACCACCGTATATTATTTTTCCAAAAGTTATTAATTTCTGATGTCGGGACTTAATCTCACGAGTAAGTTGCAAAGTTATTACAAACAAAATTATAACACAATTATAATTGTTGTCTATTGAATAATATTATTTTTTTTTTCAGGTCAATCAGATGCCTTCCCGACCGATCTGCCCTTGCTTGAATGGCTAACTCCTTGATTTGTATTTATTAGGCATAATGTTCGCGAGGTGAAGCAGATCGAGCAGTAGGATTATGTTTGTATTTTTATTTCTTTATATTTGTGGTTACATAATATTCAGTCTGTAATCTTGATAACGAATAAGTATTTCTTAGTTTATCTAAGCTATTCTGTTATTTAATAAAGTATTTTACCTACTTAATTGTCAAATTTGTATTTTACTCTATCTGTCTTAAAAAAATATAAGAAAAACTATACTCTTATAGTTTTCTATAGTTGTCTACTGTAAAAATTTTTCTTTGTTTGCTTAAATTAATTAGAAATTAAAATTGCAAGAAATACGTGGGAGTCGTGTCGGTTAAAGTTTGTTCCGTTTTAAATTGTTACGAATTTTACGTCTATGCGACGATTTTTAGGTTCAGTCGCTTGGCTCTTGCGGAAACGACTTACTTTGCGCACTCGTACAGTAATGTACTATTAACGATCTACATGTGGAACAGATTTTCTTATGTTGAAACAAATTTTCTTGTGCCAAGACAAATTGTAAACATTGATACCGGGAATATTCGAAAACATCAAATTACTTGCCTATGCTATATTTTTATCGTTACTTCCCCACATAATTTCGTATGTTACATTTAACACCACCCTCGATACACTATCAAGCTTGCAAAACAAAATCCTCCGATGAAATTCCCCAAAATGCCTTAAAAGAAAAAAAGCAAAAGAAAAATTCCAAAACCACGATATACTCCATCCGTTACATCGCTACGAACGAAGCGCGATTCAATCCTAAAGCAAAACCTTCAACATCGTGCGGAGGGTCTCAGAGCAAGGGGGTGTCGTTATACACGCACGCTCAGAACAGCCCTTCACAGTCAAGAGGGGGAAGGTGGGGTGGCTCAGTTTGCCATTTAAGGTTCGCGGCGATCGTTACACTCTCCCGCCCCCTCTCACTTGCCGGTATACGCGCCGTGATAATTGCGCAATTGCCGGGACGCGTAATTTCCGCGACGGCGGTGTAGCAGCGGCAGCCGAGGGCCACTCCTAGTTTTCCACTTTTCAACGGCACACACGTACACCCACGGCAGAGCAGAGCGACCACGTATTGCCGAGGAATTAAGCCCGCACTACACACCGCGTTCGTTCCCCGCTTTGTCACCCTCTTCCATATAACGCGTTTCGTTCTATGCTTTCGTCTACGTCGTGGTCTCTTCTCTGTCTCCCCTCCCCCTTTCTTTTTTTTCCATCCTCTATGCATTTTCCGCTTTATCCGTGTCTGTAGCGTTTATTTACCTTGTAAAGCCCGGATTATCACAGCGCCTGTTTCGTATGCTTTTTTTTTCTTCATTTTTGCTGTATCGATAAGCTGGCCATAAACGCGCCTGTTTCGACTCGTTATAGACCTCGCGTGGTCTGGGATTATTGTTTTAATGAAAGCTCATTAGAATGCCGGAATTTCAGCTTAATTCGACTGATTTACCGGAATTACATCTGAAATCAAACAGTTTTCGCAAATTGGTAATGCGATATAATGAAAGAGCCTCCAAGTAGTTTCTCATAAAATATAATCGAGAGACAAGTGTTTACATAATTCATCAGACAGAGAATCACATCAACGTCGTACTGAACTAATAACCAATGCCTAAAACAATACCAATCACCCAGCGTTGCCATCTATCAATGCAGAAACGAAAGTATATAGTAGCTTTAATCATCGTACGCGCCAGGGTAGTCCGCACTCGCAACGAAGTTATCGTCGTGGCTCACGTCTCGTCCTTCTCTCTCCTGCCTGTAATCTCTCCCTCCCCCTCGTAATACAACGTGGAGTTTAGTTGAAAATGACGAAGCTAACGAACCGATCGTCTGCTCATTATCCAGCAGGACACATAAGTGGCTAGCGCGAGCGAGCGAAGAATTCAGCTGGGAGCTGATGCTGTCCGCGATGGGTATCGGCTAGCTTTTGATCTCCCTCTGCCTCTTTCACTCGCCTACTATGGCTCGGCTCTGTAACGCCCGGCTTTCTTTCCTTCGGGCCAGATGGCCGCGCGTGCAATTCGTCCCGGGCCGCTGGCTTCCCTTTCGACGTCCATACGCGCATACACATAATGGACTTTGTCGTTTTGCTGCCCGTGTCTCTATGTCGCTCTACTTTACTGAGCGCGTGTGCGCATTGAAGTGTCAACCCGCGCCAACAAATTGCCAATTGATATTTTTACCATTTTTTTCGCCCCTCCGTCATCTCGCCGCGAGAAAGCTTCTGGGAAAAGAGAGCTTTTGTGTGTTTTAAGTTCGCCTAATACCAGGAGAGCCGCAAGTGTCAAGCTATAGTCTATTGATAATTATTCGTTTGCCAACGACGACGGCAGCGGCCTACTCGCGGATTTAACCGCGATTACCTATATACACTCTTGTTCAGCTTTTCTCTCTGGCGCGTTTGTATATTTTAGTCGAAAGTTGCCATTAGCCGGGGCCGCCGAAGCACAGGGGGGGCCCCAGCGAGCGACGAGTTGATTCTGCATAATCGTTTATTTTTCACCGGAACTTCCAATCGCAGCTTTCCATCTCATTAACCCGTCCAATTCCCAGCCACTCCGCCGCACCCCGACCCTATACGTACACTCTTATACGTGTGTATATACATGTATACATCCGTGTGATTTTTCCTCTGAAAAACCAGATTCCATCCCTCTACAGTGCCGGGCCTGTTTACTTTGCCCGTTCGATCTTTTGCTAAGAGACCGAGTGCGGACCTCGAAATATACAATAAAAGGACAATCGTCGCACGCGCCGAGAGACATCTCCATCGACCGCATTTATATCGGACACTCGTAAAACTGCCGGCGGCGCGAGCGCACAAAGGCTGCGTTGCAAATAAAAGGCGCACTCGCGCGTATAGTCCACAGAGCGACAAACAAGAAAGGTGTTAACTCCTCGTACAGGGTACACGCCGAAATCGAGCAATGCCTCCTTCTCTCCCCAATTTCGCTGGCGAAAATCAATTAGCGCCGAGCCGCAGCATCATCCCCGCCGTTTAACCGTGGGGGCTCTCGATCTGCACACCACAAAGGGGGAGGGGGATGTAGACCCGTGGATTTTCAGATGCGATTGTCCGGTTGCACTGGATCGCGTGACGCGATTCTCTCTGCTTATACGTACGCGTTATTAAGCAGGCAAAACGTGGCCAATTCTTTGGAGAGGAGCGGTGTGTGTTTGTGGAAATAGGTATATAATGTACATACGTTAGGGTTTCGGCTTATTGGTTGTTAAAGGAGCGAAAAGGTGGCCGTTCAATTCGGAAGGTGAACAAATGATTTGTAAGGTTTGGGGCGATCGATTTGTTGAAGCGCACAGTAGTCGAATCGACTGAGAGATACAGAGAGCTCCAGGAACGTGGGGTAGAAAAAGAGAGGGTGAAGCGCGTGGAAAACAAAAGAGAAAAAGAAGAAGGAAATGCCAAGTAGCCGTGCGGCGAGGATGACGGGCTCGGCGTGAATTTCCGCCGGGAGATAACGGGCCAGGTCGCTCTCTCGAGCCGTCGTCGTCGACGAGTTCGCTCAATAGAGGCATTGTCAAGCGGACGCTTCTGGACTTCTGTTTAATAAACCTAAGCGACGTGTTTCGTTGGCTCTGCTCTGCTGCTGCTTCGTTTCGCTTTTACAGGCTGCCAGAGATAAGTTTCTTTCGCCGACGACAACTCCGAACATACACACACGTGAGCGACAATATGGATGAAGTGTTTGACGGGTTTGATGGAAATCGAATGTACGTGCGTGTGCGTGTGCAAATAAATGTGTACGATTGGTGTTTTTCTTAATTTTGTGCGATTCTGTGGGGGAAAAGAGGGCAAAGCCTGCTCAATAACTCCTATGCCATAAAGAATCTTAATCTTAACTGAAATGAAAGAAAAAAACATTGTCGCTGATTAGTTAGAAATATCGGGAAAAAAGGTCAGTTCCGTCTATAAAACATGCTTCTCCAAGGAAACGTCGGCTTTTCAGGAAACGCAGTCTCGCGCGCGGGGCAGCGCACGCGACTAAAAGCTCATTTAAAACGCTCTACGTTTTTCCGAGCGGCCGGCTTTAATCCAGCGCGGTGTATGTGTCTCATCTGCCACCCCACCCCCCGGGACCGTCTGAACAAGCTTTCGGAGAAGCAAAGTGATAAGCCGGCGACATCGCGCGATTCTCTAATTCCAGTAATTTTACGATTTAGCTATGCCGCTATACTATAGTCGCGTTATGTATTGCCAACGTGTGTCTGTTGACTATTTTTACCGGTCATCCGTTGCGGCTAATATACGAAACGCGAATATACGCCGTTGACTTTTTACCGAGAGCTTGGATGTTCGTGTAAACATGTGATTACGGGTGATTACAGGATCGATATGTTTTTCTGGCTCGTATTTCTTTTTTTTCTTTTTTAATGGATGTTTATAGACAGTCAAGCTAAATGGTCCGTGCAAATCTTTGTTTTTTCGTCCTCTTTTTGTTTAAAATTCGAGTGTTGATTGATGTTTGTTTTTTTTTTTTTGGAAAAAGTTTTCAATTTTGGTGTTCGGAATAATTGAATTTTATTCAAATAGTCGTACGATAAAAGCGATCATCGCCACGAGAGATTCCGGCAATGAAGCTTCTCGGAAGAAGCGTTACTCACGCGTTGCGGTGCAAAAAAAAGAAGAGTCGGTAAAGAGCGAGTCAGTTACATAAATAGACTCAGCTGTCGTGTATTACTTTTAAATGCATGTATCAAGTACATTAAAGAATCGATTAACAAAAAAAGAGAGGGAAAAGTGTACAACAGTGGAACGATGGAACAAGACGAGGGAACAGACTTTAAAATCACGGGGGAGAAATACCAGGGGCGAGCAAAAATGTTTTTCCAGACTCGGTAATTTATCCATTAGTCGTCCTTGCGCGCCGGGGAGAGAGCACGTCGACGCCTGGCATCGACACCGCGAAATTTGTTTCCATTCTAAACACTTGGACTTTTGCGCGAGAGCCAAAAACACGAAATCAGCAAGTCCAGACGTCGAATGCAGCGGTCCTGCTAAATCTTGCTCGCCGACTTTTATCATCTCTTTTTATTTATTGTTTTTTTATTTTTTATTGAAATTTTTTTTATGTCAAATTAAATCGAGGATAATATTTTCATGACGCTATTGTGGTGCGTAATTTGACGTACAAAAAGTCATGTGGGTAAACAATATTGTAATTTACGTAATTTTTAAAATTCATTTTTTATCATACGCACGTTGAAACCTCAATCTCTCGTAATTTTTTAGCCAAAAATTCGCAAGAGAGGGAGAGAGATATCAAAGGTACAGTCGCAAGTGTTCCTCTTAATGCCAACGAGAACAGATTGAAAGTAGAAAAAAAAGAGAGCCGCAGACGTTCCCGGAAATGCGCAGCATCAAAGACCGAGTCGGCCGCTCAACGGCACAAATCAACACTTTACGTATTGGCGCGTTTACGTTTGTTTTTTTTTCTTCTTCAAAACGATCACGCGAGCGAACGACGAGCTTGGGGTGAGCTTTGTTTATTCTGCTTACAAGCTCGCGCGCGTCAGACGCGATCCCAACAATCGAACACAATATTTATCTTTTTTTTTCTATGCTTCTTTGCAATCGCGGCTATTTGGCTAGAGATATTTTCTACATCTTTCAATGTGGGAGAACATGCGTCTGGCTGAGCGTCAATTAGCCGAGGCATAAATATTATTACGTTCTACGATTTAATTTTGCTTTATTACAGAGTTAGTCTTGTAACTGCGATAACAACTTTTTTTCGAGATACCACGTCTTGGAAGTCTTTTTTTCTACGCAAGCTTACGACGTATCGATAAAATTGCGATCGTTAATTAAAAGAAAAAATACAAGTTGCGTTGCGCGAGTACGATAAAATAAAATTACAGAAAGTACAAGTTTATTCCAAAAAAAAAAGTTCGGTTTTCATTTTCCCAAGAACCGACAATCAACCGACCAATTCGTTCCACCTCGAGCAGCACAGATATCGATCTAAACAAGCCTATCAATCGTTCGAGTCCTCATAGACCGCGTAGCCAAGTACCCGTCATTTCTCAAGCCTTCCCAAATGAAGAGAAAAAAAAGAAAGAAAAAAGAAGGAAAAAAAGAAAAAGGAGAGCTCATCTTGTCGAAATCGCAGCGGTGGAGGCGATAATTCAATCGTCGCGGCGCTCCCGCGTCGTCGTAGCCGCGCGTATATTAGTCTCTCCCCACTGACAAAGGGAGCATCGCGTCCAGAGACTAATAGCCCGTCCTTATTCCACGTCGCCGAGGCGACACTTACGAATGATACAAGCAATCTCCCTCGGTGCGCCTATACGAGTTCCCTCCTCCGAGGCCGACGAATTTTGGAAAGCCGCGGATGATTGACGCAGCGTGACCTCTGCTTCTTTTTATTCGCCGCGCTGTGCATTAAATCCGTCTCTCTCTCCGTGAATAGCTGGTAGAGTCGCGAGATCCGGGAAATGCAGTAGCTTCTGCGCATTTAAGGGAGAAGCAGCATTGGCATCTCGCGCATTCTGAACGAAACGACGAGGAGACTTTCTTTGTTACCCGCCCTAAGCCCTCGATCCGCGACAGATAGCTCCCAATTAATCAAGAGTGTACATACTCTCTCGCTAGGAGTGAATACAGCCGGAATCCCGATCGACTGGACGTAAGGGCCGACTGTCCTGCCGCGAATGAGCCTGCATGGACAGATGCGCGAAATAGTATAACACATGCGTGTACACGAACGTGAGTATACGTGCGCGTCCTTGACGTGCCAATCGAAGCGTTGTACAAATGGCCTTGCCCCCAGTCGCGCGCGAACGTACATCCTAACGAGCGCAGATCGCGCAGTTTTCGGATAGCTGCGAAAGGGGGCCTTTAGCGCGACACGTCTCTATCTCGCGTTCACGCTACACTAAGCCCGATCATCGATGCAATTGCGAACAGGCCGCCGATTCCTCTCCACTCCACGCGTCCCTATATCACTACGATGCTGTTTACACCCTAACCGCCCGATCGCCCCCTGCAGAGCTCGATACACCCTTTCTGTACATACTATTACCTTTCCTTTTATACTTTTTTTTTCGGGTACTGTACGGTGTGCGAAAGCGTTGCTCCTTCTTTTTTTCTCTCCACTGCTTTACGATTTATCGCCAAGCCAACACCACTGACTCGTAGCTCGATTGTTTATTTTCATGATTATATTGACGCGTTGCCTGTAATTAGTGCGTTTGAGAATTGTAAAAATGCGTATGACCTTGGTATAAAAAGGGGTTAAGGGTTAAGCAAAGGGGGATAAACTGAATATAAGGTGAAATCGCTACTCTCGGCAGCTAAAAACTCCAATCGAAATACCAAACTGCCGTAACTTGGCCATCCAGTCGTTCGATAAAGACTCTTATACCCGGACTGCGGAGCCGGGGGGAGAGGAGTTCCTTTGTTCGCGAAAATAAGAGCCGCGGCAGCTATACGGCTCTAGCTCTCAAACGCCACCCCCGGCAGCGTCTCCCACCTACGTCTCCCGACGTCGGCTCGCTTCCCTCTAGGCCGAGAGCTAAACCGTTGTCGTTTACGACCCGGGCAAGCCCCTCGTAAAAAAGTCAGAAGCATCCCGCCGGCTGGCGAGGAATCGGCTCGTAAAAAGCTTCCTTCGCGCGACTTGCGCCCCCTGCGCTCGTCGACGTTGGTAGATCGCGATTTTGCGATTCCATCGGCTTCTCCTGTCTTTATAACCGGGCTCTTTCGATTTTATGCGCACGGGATCCCAGAGATTTATCGAGACTGCCGAGCTGATGATGACGAAAATGGCACTGTTGCTTCGTTTGCTGGGTATGTGGAGTCTTTGGGATGGATAGTGAGTCTTTATTTTATGGAGTTGAGGGGGTGGTGTGTAATTAGGAATAGTTGAATACGAGGTTTTCTAAGTGAAAATGAAATCGAGACAGGAAGTATACACAGCGTACGTTAGTCGGGCAATCGGTCGCTTTTTTCAAGCCGATAAAGCCAAGTGGAAAAGAAATAAGCGGCCGGGAGGCGAAGATTTTCTTACGGCTGGCAATAAATCACTTGCAGCGCTCCATTTGCAATTTCGAGAAGCCCGGAAAGATCGGGATACGTATTATACGCGAGAACGAGGACGACTGCGGGTGGTAGAGGCGACGCGAGAGTGTCGAGACAAAAAGAACTCGGTGGACTTTTATAGAGAATCCAGTGTGAAATTCGCTTGTTTAAAAGTATATTTGCTATTAGGAAGAGTCCGATGATTTTCAACTGGTGATAATGATTAGAAAGAAAGTAGTGATGAAGGTTTAAAAATGCCAGATTTTATTGAGAAAAGTAGCACAGGCGTGTTGGCTATTTAAAAATGGCAGAACGGTACTTGCTAATTACGCGTTCCCCTTAGTACAAAGCGCCTATACAACTTTAGAAAACAAAGTCGTGTTGACTTTCTAAGCTTCGTTTTCTTCGTTGCTTCATTAACAGTTTCAAAGCAAAGCTAAAAAAATTCATATTTTTTTCTCTTTCCTAGTTGTTTTATAAGAAAAAAGCAGGACAATTGTAAATATGAAACGCTAGAAAAGTCCAACAATCTTTTGCGTGTAGTCTATGTAGGGTAATTTGGGGGAATACGCCATGTTGGGAAATATGCCACTTGTTCGAATTTCGTATTCTACAATATTGTTGACGCCTGTAACTTAGTCAACTTATAAATTAGTTTGAACCTACTCAAATAAGACTCAAAAACAGGCCGTAGCTACAAACGCAAATGAATGAGAAACAAAAATGTAAAACTACCAATATTAGTGTGTTTTTTAATTCTTTTCTATTTATTTATTTTTTAACGGAATTTTTTATCGAAAAAGTAAACTCCTACGTAAATAGCCTTTATCAAGACAAGTAATTTCATGATTTTTAAAAATTAAAATACGACATTAATCTTCATTATAAGAAGCATTGGGGTAAAATGCCAGTCATCAAGTATATAATTATAAATTTGAAAAAACGTAAAAGCAAAAATATAGTTGAAAGATATTCAATTTTGAAAATTTTAATTCTATCTAACTCATGGAAAGTTACAGGCAAAATTGACAATTCCTGGAGTTAAATTGCGTAAAATATATGATTAATTAATATATCTTATTTTTTTAAATCTCATAAATTTAAAAGCTGTTTGAACAGTTAATCTTGTAGTAATACAATCAACTGTATTTACAAAAACACCTCAAACTCGATTAAATAGGGTTTAGAGCTCTATGTAATATTGGGTGGCATATTTCCCAACGAATTTTTTGGGAAAAAAATTTTAAGTACTTGGTATTTTTTTTATTTGAAAAAAAAATATGTAAAATATCAACACTGGACTTAAAGATTCTTAAAATATATGTAATTATTGACCTCTGAACTGCTGCCTTCAAAATTAACTATGGCATATTCCCCCGACTTACCCTAATCAAAGTAACACAGTACCATAAACAAACATGCGATCAAAACGTTTTAGATATTTTAAAACTAGTTTTACATTCACAACATTGCCTGGTACATATCGAGTTATTTGATAAGCTAATCAATATTTTATTACGAATTAATTTTTAATATGAGCACGATTACAGTTTCCTAAGAGCACACAAATGTGACTAGCAAAAGTTTGTAATACTGACCGAAACCAGTATTTTTACTAATCGAACCGTATCGTCACCTCATGTTTATGGTATATTATAGTTTTTCATAATTCAAAGTATACTCTTACGCAAAAATAAGAAAACTCAGGAAATTAACAGTGGGAGGAAAGAACATACAGCTTTTATAATGTAAATGACTTACAGGAAACATTTTTTTAATTTTTAAAGCCTTTTTGACACTCGTTTGAGCGTATTTCAGCCAAGTATAGGGCTCGATCAGTCGACAGACGCCGGGGTTTGAACCCTCGCAATCTGGATTACGAAGTCAACACTCTGCCGACTGAGCTATCTCGGACCCCGGGAGAATTATTCGATACTTCAGCTATATGAGTATATGCCTGGGTAAAGAAATTTGTCATTTTAGTTAAAAGGATAACAGATTCAGACAGCGCTCACGAAGTGAGTATAGAAACACCCTCCAACGTTACACTGATATGATTGCGATCCAAAGACAATTCCATGCAACTGTTCTTATTCCGAATTAAAAAAAAATATTTTTTCTTTCTTATGATAAAACCATGGGTTACGTGATGAAGCCTTTTTATTCGTGACGTGATTGGCTGAGCCTGATCGAGTGGTTTGCGAAAATCTATATGTTACGTTTACATTTTGACAAGGATCTAAAGTAGAAATTAACTTTGTATTTTTCGGTAAAACTTTAAATTTCAAAATAGTAAAATGAGTGTTTAAAAATTGTGGTTTTAACATACGTATATTGAGCGCACCTGCCAACCCCTAGCTTATATAAATATTCAACCTTTTAATTAAAAAAAAATTTCTTACCCTTTTTTTTATTATAAATTATGTATTTCAAAATTCTATCTTACAATCTTATATCAAGGTGAAATAAAAAACATCTACTGGTAATGCTGATACAAGACCTACAATATCATAAGTTGCTCCAACACTTATCATCAGAGCAAGGAGCAACCCACAATATCGACTGTTGCCAAGTTGAAATTTTAGAAGAACTTTCGTGTTAGCGGCGTTGCTGCGCTGCGGTGCTGGCATCCTATATCTAAGCGGAAGTAGAAATATATAGCTCATTAATAGGAATCCGCGTCGTGACGTCATCATCTCGTGGGAGGATAACGCGGTCACCACAGTGAACTTTACGGGAAAATTATGCGATCACAATGAAAAAAATACCAATAATTGCGGAATTTAAAACTACGTTTGCTAGATCAATTAAAAAAAT